>KN188234.1:23730-103738 GCA_000164785.2 Choloepus hoffmanni | reverse complement strand
AAAAAAAAAAAAAAGAACACATCTACATTGGGGAACATAATTCAATCTATCACGTCATCCATTACAAAAGTTTTCCATCACTCTAAACAGAAACTCTGTACCCATTAAATATTGACTCCCCATTCCATACCCCAACCCCCTGCCTTTGTACCCTGTAATCTTTTTTCTCTGTGAATTTGCATATTCTGCTTATTTAATATAAGTGAGATCATACAAAAAAAAAAAAAAAAAGATGTGTAAAAGCTCTGTGAAGGGAAAACCTAAGACATGTCCTATAGAGGACATGAAGAAGAACCTAGAAGAGCATAAAGAAAAAATTGCAAGAGTAAATAAAAAAATAGATGATCTTATGGAAATAAACTGTCGACCAAATTAAAAAGATTATGGATACTCATAGTACAAGACTAGAGGAAGCTGAACAGCAAATCAGTGACATCGAGGATGACAAAATGGAAAATGAAAGAATGGGGAAAAAAATCAAAAAAATCAAAATGGACCTCAGGGATATGATAGATAATATAAATTTCTTTGAATACACTTCCTAGACCTTTACCTTTCTCTTCCCCTTCTGGGACACCAATGAGTCTTATATTTGGACATGTTATATTAAAGGCAGAAGGAGCTAAAATCACAGAACTTATGGAGCAACTGAAGAAGCTAGAAAATGTACAGCAAACCAACCCTAAACCAAGTAGAAGAAAAGAAATTATAAGGATTAACACAGAAATAAATGACAGAGAGAACAAAAAAAAAAAATGGAGAGAATAAATAACACCAAGTGGATTGTTTGAGAAGATCAACAAGATTGACAAGACCCTAGCTAGACTGACAAAATCAAAAAGAGAGAAGATGCATATAAACAAAATAATGAATGAGAAAGGTGACATTACTGTGGATCCCAAAGAAATTTTTAAAATTATAAGAGGATACTATGAACAACTGTATGCCAACAAACTGGATAATGTAGAGGAAATGGACAATTTCCTGGAAACATATGAACAACATAGACTGACCAGAGAAGAAACAGAAGACCTCAACCAACCAAGCACAAGCAAAGAGATCCAATCAGTCATCAGAAAGCTTCCCACAAATAAATGCCCGGGGCCAGATGGCTTCACAGGGGAATTCTACCAAATTTTCCAGAAAGAACTGAAACCAATCTTTCTTAAACTCTTTCAAAACATTGAAGAAAATGGAACAGTACCTAACACATTTTATGAAGCTAACATCAATCTAATATCAAAACCAGGCAAAGATGCTATAAAAAAAGAAAACTACAGGCCTATCTCACTAATGAATATAAATGCAAAAATTCTCAACAAAATATGTGCAAATTGAATTCAAAGACACATTAAAAAAATCATACACCATGACCAAGTGGGGTTCATTCCAGACATGCAAGGATGGTTCAACATTAGAAAATCAATCAGTGTATTACAGCACATTAACAAATCAAAAGAGAAAAATCAAATGATCATTTCATTAGATGCTGAAAAAACATTCAACAAATTCTAACATCCCTTTTTGATAAAAACACTCCAAAAGGTAGGAATTGAAGGAAACTTCCTCAATATGATAAGCATATATGAAAAACCCACAGCCAGCATAGTACTCAGTGGTGAGAGACCGAAAGCCTTCCCTCTAAGATCAGGAACAAGACAAGGATGCCTGCTGTCACCACTGTTATTCAACATTGGGCCAGAAGTGCTAGCCAGGGCAATCCAGCAAGACAAAGAAATAAAAGGCACCAAATTGGAAAGGAAGAAGTAAAAGTGTCATTATTTGCAGATGATATGATCTTATCTCTGGAAAACCCTGAGAAATCAATGAAACAGCTACTTGAGCTAATAAACAAATTTAGCAAAGTAGAGGGATACAAGATTAACGCACATAAGTCAGTAATTTTCTATATGCTAGAAATGAACAAAGTAAAGAGACACTCAAGAAAAAGATACCATTTTCAATAGCAACTAAAAACATCAAGTACCTAGGAATAAACTTAACCAAAGATGTGAAAGACCTATACAAAGAAAACTACATAAGTCTACAAAAAGAAATAGAAGAGGACCTTAAAAGATGGGAAAATATTCCATGCTCATGGATAGGAAGGCTAAATGTCATTAAGATACCAATTCTACCCAAACTCATCTACAGATTCAATGCGATCCCAATCAAAATTCCAACAACCTACTTTGCAGACTTGGAAAAGCTAGTTATCAAATTTATTTGGAAAGGATAGATGCCTTGAATTGCTAAAAACACTCTAAAAAAGAAAAATGAAGTGGGAGGACTTACACTCCCTGACTTTGAAGCTTATTATAAAGCCACAGTAGACAATACAGCATGGTACTGGCACAAAGACGGACATATTGATCAATGGGATTGAATTGAGAATTCGGAGATAGACCCCCAGATCTATGGCCGACTGATCTTTGATAAGGCCCCCAAAGCCTCTGAATTGGGACATAACAGTCTTTTCAACAAATGGGGCTGGGAGAGTTAGATATCCATATCCAAAAGAATGAAAGAGGACCCCTACCTCATACCCTACACAAAAATTAACTTAAAGTGGATCAAAGGTCTCAATATAAAAGACAGTACCATAAAACTCCTAGAAGATAATGTAGGGAAACATCTTCAAGACCTTGTATTAGGTGGCCACTTCCTAGACTTCACATACAAAGCACAAGCAACAAAACAAAAAATAGATAAATGGGAACTCCTCAGGCTTAGAAGTTTCTGTACCTCAAAGGAATTTGTCAAAAAGGTGAAGAGGCAGCCAACTCAATGGGAAAAACTTTTTGGAAACCATGTATCTGACAAAAGACTGATATCTTGCATATATAAAGAAATCCTACAACTCAGTGATAATACTACAGACAGCCCAATTATAAAATTGGCAAAAGATATGAAGAGACAGTTCTCTGAAGAGGAAATACAAATGGCCAAGAAACACATGAAAAAATGTTCAGCTTCACTAACTATTAGAGAGATGCAAATTAAGACCACAATGAGATACCATCTCACACCAATTAGAATGGCTGCCATTAAACAAACAGGAAACTACAGATGTTGGAGAGGATATGGAGAAATTGGAACTCTTATCCATTGTTGGTGGGACTGTATAATGGTTCAGCCACTCTAGAAGTCAGTCTGGCAGTTCCTTAGAAAACTAGATATAGAGTTACCCTTTGATCCAGCAATTGAACTTCTTGGTATATACCTGGAAGATCTGAAAGCAGTGACACGAACAGATATTTGCAAGCCAATGTTCATAGCAGCATTATTCACAATCACCAAGAGATGGGAACAAACCAAATGTCCTTCAACAGATGAGTGGATAAATAAAATGTGGTCTATACACAGGATGGAATACTACACGGCAGTAAGAAGGAATGATGTCGTGAAACATATGACAACATGGATGAACCTTGAAGACATAATGCTGAGCAAAATAAGCCAGGCACAAAAAAAGAAATATTATATGCTACCACTAATGTGAACATTGAAAAATGTAAAATAAATGGTTTATAATGTAGAATGTAAGGGAACTAGTGATAGAGAGCAATTAATGGAGGGGGAATGATAACCCAATAAGAACAGATAAGCTATCGTGGGTAAATTTAATGTTCTGGGAATGCCCAGGAATGACTATAGTTTGTTAATTTCTGATAGGTATGGTAGGAAAAAGTTCACAGAAATGTTGCTATATTAGGTTATTTTCTTGGGGTAGAGTAGGAACATGTTGGATGTAAAGTAGTTATTTTAGGTTAGTTGTCTTCTTCTTACTCCCTTGTTATGTTGTTTCTTTGAAATGTTTTTTTTACTGTATGTTTTTTTATTTTTTTTGATATAGTTAATTTTAAAAAAAAGTTGATTTAAAAAAAAATGAAAAAAATATGCAGAGCCCCCTTGAGGAGCTGGTGAAGAATTCAGGGGTGTTGGGCTTCCCCCACTCAATGGTTGCTAATGTGCTCACAGACATAGGGGACTGGTGGTTTGATGGGCTGAGGCTTCTACCACAGGAGTTGCCCTTGGACTTGCCCTTGGGAAGACTGTTGCTGCAAAGGAGAGGCTAGGCCTGCCTATAACTGTGCCTAAAAGCCTCCTCCCCAATGCCTCTTAATTCATTTTTATTGAGATATATTCATATACCATGCAGTCATACAAAACAAAGCATACATTCAGTTGTTTACAGTACCATTATATAGTTGTGCACACATCACCAAAATTAATTTTTGACTTTTCATTACCACACACACAAAAATAATAAGAATAAAAATTAAAGTGAAAAAGAACAATTAAAGTAAAAAAGAACACTGATTGTTTTTTTTCTTCCCCCATTTTTCTACTCATCCATCCATAAACTGGACAAAGGGGAATGTGGTCCATATGGCTTTCCCAATCACATTGTCACCCCTCATAAGCTACATTTTTATACAATCTTCTTCAAGATTCATGGGTTCTGGGTTGCAGTTTGATAGTTTCAGGTATTTGCTGCTAGCTATTCCAATTCATTGGAACCTAAAAATGGTTGTCTATATTGTGCATAAGAGTGCCCACCAGAGTGACCTCTTGGCTCCTTTAGAATCTCTCTGCCACTGAAACTTATTTCATTTCCTTTCACATCCCCCTTTTGGTCAAGAAGATGTTCTCCGTCCCACGATGCCAGGTCTACATTCCTCCCCGGGAGTCATATTCCACGTTGCCAGGGAGATTCACTCTCCTGGGTGTCAGATCCCACGTAGAGGGGAGGGCAGTGATTTCACCTGCCAAGTTGGCTTAGATAGAGAGAGAGGGCCACATCTGAGCAACAAAGAGGCATTCAGGAGGAGACTCTTAGGCACAATTATAGGCAGGCCTGGCCTCTACTTTGCAGTCACAGTCTTGCGAAGGGCAAGTCCCATGGTAAAGGGCTCAGTCCATTAAACCATCAGTCTCCTGTGTCTAAGCACATCAGCAACCATTGAGGTGGGGAAGCCCAACATCCCTGCATTCTCCACCAGCTCCTTAAAATATTTTAAAACACTAATCATAGAACTAACTATAAAGGATAAGCTGGAGTACATTCAATTTAAGAAGTTATAGTTACAAAAATTCCATTAAGAAACTGAAAAGCAATATTAGTTTGGGAAACAACATCTGCAGCACTTATAATTCATTAAAAAAAACTTATATACAGCAATATAAAAATAAGTCTGTCATGTCAATAATAGGAAGATATAAAACCTAATAGAAAAATGGGCACTTTGTAAAGCAGGATATCCAGATTGCTCACAAATATATAAAAAGGTGTTCAGCCTTATTGTTTTAAGGGAATCTCCATTTCTGTGAACTTGTTCCTACCATACCCATCAGAAATTAACAAACCATAGTCATTCCTGGGCATTCCCAGAATGTTAAATTTACCCACGATAGCTTATCTGTTCTTATTGGGTTATCATTCCCCCTTCATTAATTGCTCTCTATTGATAGTTCCCCTACATTCTACATTACAAACCACTTATTTTAGGAGTGTGTTGTTTAACCTCCAGGTGTTTGTGAATTTTCTAAGTCTCTGATGGTTATTGACTTCTAATTGTATTCCATTGTGGTCAGAGAATGTGCCTTGAATAATTCCAATTTTTTTTGAATTTATTGAGGCTTGTTTTATGTCCCAGCATATGATCTATTCTGGAGAAAGTTCCGTGATCACTAGAGGAGAATGTGTATCCTGGTGATTTGGGATGTAATGTTCTATATATGTCTGTAAAATCAAATTCATTTATCAGATTGTTAAGGTTTTCAATTTCCATATTTGTCTTCTGTCTGGTTGATCTATCTATAAGAGAGAGTGATGTGTTGAAGTCTCCCACAATTATTGTGGAAACATCCATTGCATCCTTCAGTTTTGCCAGTGTTTGTCTCATGTATTTTGTGGCACCATGATTCGGTGCATAAACATTTATTATTGTTATTTCTTCTTGTTGAATTGCCCCTTTTATTACTATGTAGTGGCCTTCTTTGTCTCTCATAACATCCTTGCATTTAAAGTCTATTTTATCTGAGATTAATATTGCTACTCCTGATTTCTTTTGGCTGTAGCTTGCATGAAATATTTTTCCCATCCCTTCACTTTCAATTTCTTTATGTCCCTGTGTCTAAGATGAGTCTCTTGTATGCAACATATTGATGGTTCATATTTTTTGATCCATTCTGCCAGTCTATATCTTTTAATTGGGAAGTTTAATCCATTTACATTCAATGTTATTACTGTGAAGGCATTTCTTGAATCAGCCATCCTATTCTTTGGTTTATGTTTTTCACATATATTTTTTCCTCCTCTCTCTTAATGTCTTTTAATGTACCCATACTGAATCTCTTTAGTACTGAACCTTTCTCCATATCTCCCTCTCCTTTCTTTGTTTCTCTCTTGGTAGAGGTAGCTCCCTTTAGTATCTCAAGTAGTGCAGGTCTCCTGTTAGCAAATTCTCTCAGCATTTGTTTGTCTGTGAAAACTTTAAGCTCTCCCCCAAATTTGAAGGAGAGCTTTGCTGGATAAAGTATTCTTGGTTGGAAATTTTTCTCTCTCAGAATTTTAAATATGTCATGCCGCTGCCTTCTCACCTCCATGGTGGCCGCTGAGTAGTCACTACTTAGTCTTATGTTGTTTCCTTTTTATGTGGTGAATTGCTTTTCTCTTGCTGCTTTCAGAACTTGCTCCTTCTCTTCAGTATTTGACAGCCTGATCAGAGTATGTCTTGGAGTAGGTTTATTTGGATCTATTCTATTTGAGGTTCGCTTGGCATTTATGCTTTGTGTATTCATATGGTGTAGAAGGTTTGGGAAGTTTTCCCCAACAATTTCTTTGAATACTCTTCCTAGACCTTTACCCTTCTCTTCCCCTTCTGGGACACCAATGAGTCTTATATTTAGATGTTTTATTTTATCTATCATATCACTGAGGTCCATTTTGATTTTTTTTATTTTTTCCCCATTCTTTCTTTTGTTCTTTCATTTTCCGTTCTGTGGGCCTCGAGGTAGCTGATTTGTTGTTCAGCTTCCTCTAGTCTTGTACTATGAGTATCCATAATCTTTATAATTTGGTCGACAGTTTCTTTTATTTCCATAAGATCATCTATTTTTTTATTTACTCTTGCAATTTTTTTCTTTATACTCTTCTAGGGTCTTCTTCGTGTCCTTTGTATCCTGTGCTGTGCTCTCATTGTTTGTCTTTAGTTCTTTGATTAATTGCTCCAAGTACTGTGTCTCCTCTTATCGTTTGATTTGGGTGTTTGGGTTTGGGTTATCCATATCATCTGGTTTTTTCATATGCTTTAAAATTTTCTGTTGTTTTTGGCCTTTTGGCATTTACTGTACTTGATAGGGTTCTTTTAGGATATGTAGGATTATTCAAAGACAACCTCTAATTTGTCAGAGCTGCAGCTTGGTGGTGTACACTTTCTCTAACTAACCAGCAGATGGCATCCGTGAGTCACCTATTCCCCTTAAGTCAGCTCTCCCCAACTCTGTCTTTGTGGTGTGTGTGGGTCTGATTCTCGTGGGATGTGTTTGGTGCACCAAGTTTGGGTGTGTTGTTGGTGCTGTCTGCCCTGAATGTGGGGCATGTGTCTGAGCGGTTAGGGAGGCAGGGCAGCTTTAATAATCCAACCTCCCAGGTGTTCCTGGAGATTCAGGGCTGTTGCAAGAGTCTAAATCATTTCAGTCTCGCCACAGATTGTCTCTGCTGCTGACCCACAAGTCCTTGGTATTGGCATATGGTCCCTGGGATCTCCGAGTGGGTCCCTCTTCCAAGCTGTGCTCTTCTAGGGCCTTTGCTAAGGGAAGTGCATGCCATCACTCAAGGGAAGTGCTGGGCCGCCGGGCCATGTAGGTGGGTTTCCAGTCTGCTGAAAGGATGGCTAAATGGGGCGTGTTAATTTCCCCCTTTTTGCCCAGCTCCGCCTTCCCAGCTCTGGGACAATTAGCTGCAGGTGTATGAAAGGCTATTGTCCATGCCTAATATTGAGGTGTGTACATGTTTTGCTGGAAACACTTCCTGTCACACTGGGTTTTTTGGTGCAGCTCTGGGCTGTGGCTCCAGTGCTGGGCAGGAGCTTTCCCAGCCCACTGAGAAGATGGCTGCAAGGGGCGTGGTTTTTTCCCCTTTTGGCTAACCTCTGCCTTCCTCGCTCCAAGACAATTAGCAGCGGGTGTGCAAAAGGCTATCTTCCACACCAGATATGGAGGTGTTTGCACAGCCTGTTCCTGCCACATTTTACTGTGTGGTTCTCACTGCCATATCTGCAGCCACTTTTGGGTTTTTTAAAAAAGAACTCTTCTGCCTCCAAACACCCACCCTCAGTTTCGCCACACCACAGTACGGCTGCCGGATATTCAGTGACTTACTCACTCATTTCAGAACACAGACTCCCAGTTTCACTAAGCACATGGTCCCTGTGGATTTAGCAGAACTTGTCCAGCTGTCACATCACTGGAACTGGTGTTCTGGGTCACTTTCTGGCTTTTATCTAGTATTTTTCATGGAAGTGTTTTATTGCCCTGTCTCTCCTAGCCTCCATCTTAGTTCTCCCATACCGGGTTTTTTAGCACAGCTCTGGGCTGTGGCGCTGGTGCTAGGCAGGAGTGTTTCCAACCCTCCAGGAAGATGGCTGCAAGAGGCGTGGTTATTTTCTCCTTTTGGCTCACCTCTGCCTTCCTTGATCCGAGACAATTAGTAGCAGGTGCTTGAAAGGCTATTGTGTACGCCAGATATTGAGGCATTTGCACAGCCCGTTCCAGCAGTGCTTCACTATGCAGTTCTCACTGCTGTATCTGCAGCCCCTTTTGGATTTTTTAAAAAAGAACCAGTCCACCTCCAAATGCCAACCGATGGTTTCCCCACACCACAGCAAGCCTGCTGGATGTTCAGCTGGCTCACTCACTCGTTGCAGAATGCAGACTCCCAGTTTCACCAAGTGCATGATCCCTGTGGATTTAGCGGATCTTGTCCAGCTGGTGCATCGCTGGAATGGTGTTCTGAGTCACTTTCTGGCTTTTATCTAGTATTTTTCATGGAGGTGTTTTTTTGCCCTGTCTCTCCTAGCCGCCGTCTTAGGTTCTCCCCAACTTATTTTTGATAAAAATGTAAAAGCAATTCAATGGAGGATAGATACTCTTTTTAACAAATGGTGCTGGAGTGATTGGACAACCATAGATAAAAACAAGTGAAACAGCCTAAGTCTCACACCTTATGCAAAAACTAACCAAAATGGATCATGGTAAAAATAAATAAATAACAACACCAACTAACAATCCAATTAGGAAATAAGCAAAAGATGTGAAGATACATTTCGCCAAAGAGAATATACAGATAGCAAATAAGCATGTGAAATGATGTTCAACATCATTAGCCATTAGGGAAATGCAAATCAAAACCATAATGAGATAGCACTAAATAATGAGATAGCACTACACCAGAATGGCTAAAAGAAAACTGAATCACTCCTACATAGCTGGTGGTAGTGTACAACAGTACAGTCACTCTGGAAACCCATCTGGAAACTGTCTTAAAAACTAAACATGCAACTACCACACAACTGAATCACTCACATAGCTGGTGGTAGTGCACAACAGTACAGTCACTCTGGAAACCCATGTGGAAACTGTCTTAAAAACTAAACATGCAACTACCACACAACTGAATCACTCAAATAGCTGGTAGTAGTGTACAACAGTACAGTCACTCTGGAAACCCATCCGGAAACTGTCTTAAAAACTAAACATGCAACTACCACACAACATGCAACTACCACACAACTACCATGCAGTTGTGCTCCTGGGTATTTGTCCCAGAGAAATGAAAGTTTATGTTCACACAAAAACCTATACATGAATACTTACAGCTAATCCCTAGCACAAAAGTTTAAATACTACATGATTCCATTCAGGTAACATTCTTAAAATGACAAAATTATAGACATAGAGAACAGATCAGTAGTTGCAAGAGGGTAAGGAGGGAAGAGGGTGTAGCTATAAAAGAGCACCTGAGGGATCCTTGTGGTGATGGAAATGTTCTCTATCTTGAGTACATCAATCTCAATATCCTGGTTATAATATTGTACTGTAGTTTTGCAAGATGTAACCATTAGTGTGTAAATGAGATATCTCTGTATTATTTCTTACAACTGACTGTATGTGAATCTACAATTATCTCAAAGTAAAAAGTTTAATTAAAAAAAAAATTCTACAATGACAAGCAAATTCAATTGTTAACCTCAATTGGATCCTGATTGGAAAACCAAACCAACAAACAGCTTTAAAGAACATTTAGGGTACAATTGAATAACTGAAATTTAAATATGGATGTACATTAGATAATATTATTATATAAATTATATTTTCGAGTGACAATAGTATTGCATATATAGGATACTGTTGTTCTAAGTATACTGAAGTATTTAGGGATAGCATGTAACAATATCTGCATCTTACTCTGAAATCATTCAGAAATAAAATCTGGAGAGAAAGAGAGACAGAGGAAGGGAGGAAGGGATAGAGAGAGACAGAAAGAGAACATGGAACATTTCTGAAAGATAAGCAAATAGGCTAGAGATTCTTGGGAGTGTTGATAAGAAAAGCAGCCTCCACAATCAATAGTTATGAACTTTGTCCCATATTTTACAAGTTAAATTCTCAACTAACAAAAGGATCTTTAATGTCTTACTCACCTGTACAGTGTGGCCCCTGTTTCCTCTTAGATAAATTGTGTAACCCTTTTCTAAATCTGATATGTTCTACTTGATAGTTGCTGTAATCTTCTTCAAATGCATATTATTACTATCTTTAAACAATCTTTTTAAAGTTTTCTATCTTATGACTCCAAGGTCCATCTTCCCCTCACAGCTGAAATGTCCTGACTCTCATTTTCCCAACTGGAATATCATCAAAAAATGCAAGGCAATTATTTGAGGGGGCTTTAGATTGTACTCATGTCAAAAGAAATCTTGTGGTACTGATGAATGGATTGTGGTCATAGTGGTCCCCAAGCCCAGGCAATGAGCATGTTCCTCCCTTAATGTAGTTCTGATATAAACAGCAAGGTCTTGTTTTTAAATATTAAGTCAATGGCCTTTCTTTTTTCCATCACAATGTTTACTTTAGGAAGGCAGGACTGGGCTTCAAATATATAAGGAGGAAATTTTTACTTTTTGTTTTTTAACCTTCTGTAATGTAAATAGTTTATCTATTATGTGAATTTCAATTTATTTTTAAAATTATTGATGTGGGTGTGTGTATTCATTTGTTTTTTAAGGCAATACTCAATCTTAGAACGGCTAAGAAAGACACCAAGGGCCAGATGAAGCACAAATTGATGCAATCTTTCTGAGAAGCAATTTGTAAAAGAAATAATAAATATTCATAGCCTTTGACCTACCAATTTCCCTCAAAGGAATCCATCTTAAAGTTATAATTTAAAATGTAATCAAAGATTCATGCACAAAGTTTCTTGCCACATTGTAAAACATATATAGCTGATATAACTTGATATTCAACCTTAGAAGAATAGTTCCAGATACAGCCATATAAAAGGAAAATTGCACATTCTCCAATATTACTTTTGAAGCATTTTCATTACATAGGAAAATTCTTGAATAAAAGTTAAATGAAATAAATATAAACTATTTAAGGTGATTAAGCTAAGGTGATACATTGTTCTAGTTCCCAGTTGTGTTCCAAGTCTAATAGTTTATTTCCCCTCTGAAATATGATTTTTTTTGACATTTTTCCAATTTGGTTTGGAGGGATTTCTTATCACAAAACATGTCTCTCGTGTCATGGCTAAAATTATTCTTTGTTCATTGATTTCCAGTATTATCTCTAGAAAACAAAAAAATAAATAAATATAAATGACCCTTAATTAATGCCTTAAGAAGAAATTACCACCAGCACCACCCACAAATAACCATTTTAGAAACTACACAAAGCACTACTACTGTAGTGATTCCATTTATATAAAAGGTAAATATAAATAAATTTATAGAGATAGAAATAGATTAGTGGTTATGTAGGAATGGGGAAGGATAGAGGGATTGAAAGGTGACTGCCAAAGAGTAGGGGATTTTTCTTTTTGGAGTAAGGAGAATGTTCTAAAACTGATTGTGGTGACAAATGCACAACTCTGTGAATCTACTAAAAGCCATTGATTGTACTCTTTGGATGGATTGCATGATATGTGAATATATCCAAATAAAACTTCTTTAAAAAATTACTTTGCAATAAGGAAGTGGACAATTTAAAGTTGTTCATTAAGGTAATATTCTACTTAGAAAACCCAGAATGAAATCTGTTCTGCTCTGGCAGGAATTGGGATCAAAGTATGATATTTTTGGTGCATAAAATGCTGAAAGTTCAATCGGTGATTGAAAATTATTTTGATCTCAATAATCACAAGGTATTCACAATAGCACCTCATGATACAAGCTAACACATGGGCAAAGGCTGCAGGATCTGCAATGTATGTCCTACCATATGGGAAAGGAAACTAAAAGCTGTGATTCTTAACAAAACACACCCATACACCGGCAAACACAAACCTTCCATCCCCTTTTAAGCTAAAGCAGTTTTTATTTTACCTAATACCTAATTTTTTCATTGTAATCAACCTCATTATAGACTGTCCCCAACCTTTTAACAGAATTGTATATTCTCCGAAATGTATATTTATTTGGTTGTTTGGGACAAAATACACATTTTCCATAAAAACAATGTTATAAATTGGAATTATTTTCCCAGTCTTCCCTACAAAAGATTATTTGACTCATAAGGTAATGGAAATGTGTTTACGATGAAAAGATACAGTCACTGAAAATAATGCTGTTGCCTAAAAGACATTATTTCAACTACATTATAGGTAATTCAAGGAAAATAATCATTATTTGTCTAATTGTTTGTGGGGGAATTATATTATTGTGTAGTAAAGAATTTAACCTTGCCTAAAATGTCATCTGGACTTTGGCCTCAGCTTCTGGGAGGCAGCATTCCAAGAGCCCTTGGAATGTTATGCCTGATTGGAGTGTCTTTGTTTGCCAAGGGGCCTTGGGTCACACTGGATAGTCTAACACTATGATTTAGGGTGGAGGCTGGCCACGCTCTGCAGTCTTGGGGTTGGGTGCCAGCCACCCCAGAAAAGTCAACAATGTGATTTAGAGTGGAAGCCTTGGTATCAGTTGACTTGGCAAATGAGACCAACCACTTGGGCAACCACTCAATCTATCATGCATATGAGATGATGCTCCAGTAAAAATTCTGCTTCCCTGGCTGGCATTTGATATTTGATGTGTACTGTCATGTATCAGTGCCTGAAAAGAAACAGATCTTGACTACAAAGGGAAAGGACAACAGCAGCTCCATGGTAAGAAGCTTTCCTATGACTTCTTCCCTTGACAGATGTTATTGTATATCCTTTCTCTATAATAAACCCTAATTGTGAATATAACAGCTTTCAGTGAGTTCTCCAAATCCTTCAAGTGAATTATGAAATCTGAGAGTGCTTTTGAGGGCTGCACAAACGTATAGCTGGTGTCAGAAATGACGGCAATCTTGTGTAGACTGTGTACCCTCCAACTGTACTATTGGCAAATCTCATGATGATAAATTCTAATCAGGAACTCTGAACACTGGAAACATGCTGCCTCTTCTTCCTACCACAGCTCAAACCACAGTTCAGGTCACTTCCTCTCGTCCTGCCTCAGAAACCCTAGGCTTTCCGCTGCTGCTGTAGGAGTCCCCACACCTGACCGCCATCAGGAATATACACAAATCAGTCTTTTTAAACTCAGAACCTTCTTAAACAATAAACCTCCATTCGTTCCAGAATATGAATAAGCCAAAAGCTTAAATACACATTTTTAGTTTTGGGTAAAAGTGCCATGATTAAGGTTTGTTATGAGGATCCCAGTGTCCTGAAAGATTCAGCATCAAACATGCAACAATCTGAGCACAGCGTATTCATTTTGCAAACATTGGAAAGAAGCAGAGTTAAGTAGGAATATTGTAACATTAAAGCATAATTTTCTAAAATTTAAACACAAGACTGTCATACAAATATAGAACGAACACGTCTAAGATTTTATTCAACTCATTAATTCATTAATGAGAGAGCCGGGAAGATAAGGCTGGTTCAAAGAATTTAAGGAATGGTGATTTTTACAGTCAGTCAAAGGAAAGCTAAAAAGAATTTATCTGATTAATAGGTAAAAAACTGGTTAATATCCTATAGAACATTAACCTTTAGAATTATTTTTTCTACTGGACAGAAATCTATAAATTAATGTGTAACTTCAGGGCCTGGTCTCTAATTACATAGTAAATAGCAAAGTCAAACATAGGTCCATTCTTCAACATAGATAATTTAAAATTATTAGGTGAACTTGTTAAACAATGACCTTAAAAGGACATACAGTCAACCTTTTGCTTTATTCCAATTTTTAGACAATTTTTCTTTAAAAATATATTTTTTAAAAATGTTCCCCAAGAAGAAGTCATAAGGTGTTATTTATCATGGTGATTCCTCTGAACCTTAGATCTTTAAGCTAAAAAAAACTGATTTTATCAACACAGTGTGAGAATTATTTTCCCAGGGATGGCTGTACATTAACCCAGCTCACAAGAAACAAACACACAATCAGAAAAAAATCATTTACATTAAAAAATATATAACTTGCTGGTAGATCAGATACATCCTCTGGCTGGTACATTCTTTTTCTCAAGGAAAGCAGTAGATTGGGTCAACTTATCATCTGAACATTGCTTGTCGAGTGGTGGTAAAGCTCGAAAAAAACAGGAATAAAGCCCACCTTCTCCACTCTCTCAAATTAACAAAATAGATATCCCCTCCTTTCTCCAAGAGTAGGGAAAAAAGAGTGTGTCCATTAAAAGCTTTGATTGGGATTTGGGGAAAAGCATAGAGAGAGAGAACAGGTCTTTTTTTTCCTTATTACTATAAGAGAGTTTACCAAAGAAAACACATTGCTGTTAACAATTTGGAGAGCTTCCAGAGATTCCAAGGCAGTTCCAAAACTAAACTTCTGCCTCCTAGTGTCTGAGCTAAGGCCACAGCTCCAAAACAGGTTATTAATTTCTGTAGTCTCCCCATTAGCCTCCCCAGACATACCCACATGCCCACTCATCTCACACCTTCAATCTTTGCTCCTCCCCTCCCTTCCCACCACATGCTCCCTCCTCTCTCTTCTCGAGCTCTCTTCTCTGAGAACTCTACTCAGTTTAGTCTGTTGGGGATGGACTCATTGTACTTGGAGTGCATTCCAGGGCTGGAATCCTCTACTGGGTAATATTCCTTCATGGCTTTCTTTGGCTTCATTTGGCCACTGTTAACAATCATGAAATCAATCAATGGATAATTGCTTTTATGACTCAAAAATTAATGACATCAGGCCATCTCCAAAATGCCTGCCATTGCCAATGGACAGGTGGGGGATTTGGGCCCAGAACACTTCCTCTGCAAAACAGAACATAAATGGGAAATGCCACCGTGGATCTATGACCTTTTTCTGGGTTCCATGGTATCTAATTCCTCTTCTGATTGACTCATTCTTTCTTGGTCTTATTTTTATCAAAGGTTAACATATCTGGTTTCTTGCTCTTCCTGCTTCTGGCCTGGGAAAATTTCTGACTCTAAGGTGCTTTTCACAAGTACCAGATTGCATCTCTTCTCTGAACATACACTCTCCTAGGTGATTTCATTCAGCCCCCTGGCTCTAAATATCATCTATATGGTGATGGTTCATAAATATCTAGACCTGACCTCTCCCTGGAGCTTCAGACCTAAATTCTGCATCTCACGAAAGGTCTCTAATTAGATACTACTATGCATCTCAAGTTTAGCAGGTCAAAATAGAACTCTTGATTCTTCTGTCTCTGAAGCTTATCTCTCATTCTTCCTCATCCAACCAGTTGTTCATTAAAAATATCGCAGTCCCTTGTTGTCACCACCCCCTACCACTGTATCAGCAAGTTTTGTGGCATGGGTATTCCCTCCAAAATGTATTCAGAATCTCCCCACATCAAATCATCTCCATTGATGTCCCCCACTTCAAGTTACCATCTTTCCTGGGCCACTGCAACACTTCCCACCCCAACTGGAGGGCTTTGCTTGCCTCCTGTCCCCCATTCTCCACACAGTAGCCAGAGCAATTCCTGTATGTAGATCATATCATTTCTCTGCTTATAAATCTCCTTTTCATGGATTACAAGAACCCACATGATCTAGACCTTGCCCACCTTCCTGTCTTCATCTCTATCCATGTCTAGCTCAGTAATCTTTTTTTTCTCACACATCCCTTAAAAGTGATTTGAAAACCATGTAAGATGGTATATTCTATTGCATACTTTGAGGCTATAATTTTTTATTTTTTTATTTTAAATTTAATTAATTGCAAAAGATGTCATTCTAGCATATCATATATGATATGACTACTTACAAAGTTTTTTTATGAAACTTTGGAGCTGCACATTTAACTCATTCAATTCCCATTCAATTTATTCACCATGTAACTGTTCCGGTTTGCTAATGCTGCCATTATGCAAAATACCAGAAATGGATTGGCATTTATAAAGGAGGTTTATTTGGCTACAAATTTACTGTTCTACAGCCATAAAAGTGTCCAAACTAAGGCATCAATAAGAGGATACCTTCATTGAAGAATGGCTGATGGCATCTGAAAAACTTCTGTCAGCTGGGAAGGCACATGTCTGGCATATGCTGGTCCCAGGCTGTGTTTCAGCTCCTCTCTCAGCTCCTGTGCGTCCTTAGCCTTAGCATCTCCTAATGTTCTTCTGTCCACAACTCCAAGCATCTCTGAGTATCTCTGTCAGTTCCCAAGCTTCTCTCCAAAAGTCTCTCTCAGCTGCTCTTGGGGAATTTTGTCCTCTCTTAGCTGTCCTGGAACAAACTCTGGGCTAGCATCTCAAAGCCTCAGCATTCTCTCCAAAATATCCCCCTCAGCTGCTCTGTGTGAGCTCCCTTTAAAGGACTCCAGTAAACTAATCAAGACCTACCGTGAATGGGTGGGGTCAAATCTCCATGGAAACAGTCAATCAAGAGGTCACACCCTAATCAAAATGATTAATAACTCTGCCCCCACAAGATTGCATTAAAGAATATGGCTTTTTAGAGGACATAATATATCCAAACTGGCACAGTAACATAATTAGCAAAGCTAGCCCTCATTGACAAAACAAGCCATCAAGTGAGATTTACTTCCTGTCAGTCTTCAATCAATAATAACAAGTTAATATGTATGATGAGAGCCATCTCATTTATGAATTCTAATTCTAAAATAGATATAGAGATCAGAGATGGTAGGATGGATGGATGGATGTTTGGATGGATGGATAGACGGATGGATGGATGGGTGGATGGATGGGTAGATAGATGGATAGAATAATAGATTTTTCTTGAGATTTTTCCTGAATGAAATAAGATGCAGTCACTTGGAAAATTTCTTACTGAATTTCTCCATGTTCTACAAGTAATTCTCCACCAAGAGCTATGCCTCCTTGAATTGGTTCCTTTGGAGCACCTAGGGTCATGCATGTAAATCATCACAGTCAAGATTTAGCATGGGTGAAAGGGTTATCTTTCTTCTATAAAGTGGGAAAATGGGTAGGAGAAGTAAACAGACCATCTTTAGAAAATACTTTAGGAAATAAATATCTGCAAATTGATTTCCTTAAAACTAGCTGGGCACAGGAGCCTTTATGTCCCCCTCAGTGGTGTGTATACCCCAGTTTGAAGCCTGGTGCTCTGGCTCCTTCACTCAGCTTCAGCCACATTATCTTAGACTCTGGATTGTAAATCAAACTCATTCTAGCTTTATGGCCTTTGCACCAGTTTTGAACACTCTGCTTGAAGATCTTTGCATGAAGAAATCATCAATCGAGGTTTTAGTTTTAATCTCACCTTCTCAGAGAGACCATCTCTTAAAGCAATCCCTGTCAGGTACTTTCTTATTCCCTGACATTTCCATAACACCTTACCACTGTTTGAAATGATCCCATTTGTGTATTGTTGAAATATTTATGGTTTGTCCCTCACCCCCACTGAAAAGTGAGTCCCCAGAGGAAAGAGTCTGGTTGATCTTATTCATCTCTGTATCTCCTGGGACTAGAACAGTGCCTAACGCATTCTATGCTATCTATAGCTGTGCAACAAATTGCCCAAAATTTAGAGGCCTAAGACAACAGTTATTGTTTCACAGTTTTCATAGGCCAGGAATTCAGAAGCAGCTTAACTGGATGGTTCCAACTCAGGGTCTTTCATGAGATTGCTGTCAAAATGTCAGCTGGTGCTGCATCACCCAAAGGCTTGACTGGGCTAAAAGATCCACTTCCAAGATGATTCACTCAGACCCTCCCTGGCTGTTAGCAGGAGGACATGGTTCCTCACCTCACGGGCCTTTCCATAGGGCTGCTTGGTGTTCTCACAATAGGCCAGTTGGCTTCCCACAGAGCAAGTAATCCAAGACTGAGCAAGACAGAAGCCACAATGTCTGCTGCCACCTAGCCTAAGAACTCATCTTCTGTTACTTCCACAATATCCTATTGTTTATATAAGTCAGCCCTCTGCTTTGTGGGAGAGGATTACACAAGGATGTGAACACCATCTTCTAGGCTGGCTGCCATACATATATAATGGTTGTTCAATAAATATGGTTCTGAACTAGTGAATTGTGTTCTGATTTTATAATTCATCTCTTAGAGTCATCTTATTTCCAAATGTTTGGGAATAATGACTCACCCTCCACCCCCACCTCCAAGAACTTACAAAGTATTTCCTATTCCATTTCATTCATTTGAGAAACAGTAATTCAGGAATGATATGATGACAGTATTTTTACACACTATTGATTTACTTATAAGGACAACTGGACAAAATATTTTAAATTGGAGCATCTCAGAAAACCTGGATGTTATGATTGCTGTACATATCAGGTTAACTCTACTTATTAGAATATTCAATTCCTTCCATCTGTGTAGGACTTCCTAGTTTGCAAAGTGTCTTCACATAAATTTTCTCATTTGAACTCATAGCAGCTCAGATAAGAAAACAGGGTAGAATTTATTCCAATTTTATAGATGAAGTCAGACCTGACAAGATCCCAATAATAATAAGAGGCAGAGCCAGGAATAGAATCGAGGTCTTCTAATTCCTGGTCCAGTGGAGGTACAAACCATCAGAAAAGATTCCAAGACACAGACTCCAACTGTGTCTAGGATAGGCGGAGTTATGGCACAGAAAGAACATCCCCAACATCTTAATGGCTTAAAACAACAGGGATTTGTTTCCTGATCATATAAAGTCCAATGCTGGTGGGCTGACTTTCCAAGGCAACTGCTCTCCATACAACAACTTAGTCACCTATCCTCTTATAGATGCCCCATGGCATCCTTGATTGCCACACAGAAAAGAGGGTCTTGCAATGAAAATCAAATGCTTTTCTGTAAAAATGACCCTACATCCCTTCTCCCAGAACCCATGGCCTGAACTAGTTATGTGGCCCTGCCTGACTGCAAGGCAACAGGGAAGTGTACATCTCCTGTGTGCCCAGGGTATGGGAAAGCACTAGAACTCTCCGTCATATATGAGGTGGTGAAAAACAGTTAGGATTGCAGAGGTAGGAGAAGGCCCTCTAAGACATGAACACTAGGTAGAGAAAAGAGAAAAACAACAAACACAGAAAGTCCCATGCTGGGATAGCTCACATACATTTTTTCCTCAGTTGATTCTGACAACACTCCTATATAGTAGATATTATCTCCTTTTTTTTTTTTTTTTTTTTTTTTTTTACCGTCTGGGAAACTGAAGCTCATGGAGCTTATATCACTTGCCCAGATCTCACGCTAGCAAGTGGAAAGGAGTCTGACTGCCTTACTTTTCTTTTCCTCCTTTTTTCAATTTCATATAATGATCTCTTTTCCCTCCCATAAGGGATTTATTCTTGTAATGAGGAGGCTACTGGGGAGCAATACACAGACAATTCTACTGACAATGTTTTATTTCTTATGTTGGATGGTGAACACACAGATGCTTGTATAATTCTTCATATCTCTTATGTCTCAAATATTTCAAATACTTAAAAAAAAAAAGAGGGGCAGATAGAGCCTGAGAATCAGTGACTGCTTCTTACCTTAAAAAGATAAGCATTTTTATGAATTTTGGCTGCCAGAAAGCAGGAAATACAGCAGTTAGTATTTATTGAGCACATACTATGGTTGAGATAGTCTTAAATTACTTATTTACATGTATTCAATTGTATCACCCTTCCAATAACCCTATGAGGTAGGTATTATCAGTATCTCTATTTTACTGATGAAAAAATTGAAGCAAATAGAGACTAAATAAGTTACCTAAATCAGACAGCTCATTAAGTACTCCAGTTTCAGGACATAAAAACTTAATCACCACCCAGTAATATCTCCTATAAAAGGTGAAAGGTGAGCCGAATTTGCAGAAGTGGTGAAAATCTTCTGCACACCTCCTGCAAAATGCCTGTTACAATCCTTAGACTTCCAGTTAAACAGGGAATTCAAAATAATTTTCCCCTGACAGTGACAGAGAAAGAGCTGGTGTCCTTGGCAGTGATTTCAAAGAAATGTTCAATGCATTAGCTGACTTCTTTATACTGGATAAGGGGGAAGAGCCAGGTGCTAATAGAGGGTTCTACCTCTCCAGAAACTTCCTTGGCAAAGAGAATGAGAGTGGGGAGGGATTAAAGAGTCCCAAAGGTTTAATGATCCAGTCCAATTGGATACGTAGACTTTGTAAGGACACGGTTGATGGTTACTGCTGTCGCTACTGCTAACCAGATCAGTTATTCAGGGACTGATCTTCTCAACGCCATCGTTCTTAACGTAATTCAACCCTCTCCACCCACCATTCCAGTTTAGGGTTGCAGTGTAGGGAATTCCTAGGTGGGAAACCCGGACCGGAGAGAGGCCTCGTCGGTGTGCTTGGTGTTGACAACTAGGCCTGTCCCGCGCCTGCGCCGTAGCGCTCGCGGCCGTGGAGGTCCGCCGCCAGGGGGCGCCCACTCCCGGCTCAGCTGCTCTGTGCTCTCGCCCGCCGGCTCCCCGCCCTCGCCTGTCCCAGCAAGCAGAGAAGGCGGAAGGTGGGACGGCCGCTGCTCGAGCTCGGGCTCGGGCTCCGGCTCCCGGCGGCCCGCGGAGGCAGCGGCGGCGTCCTTGGTGCAAGGAGATTGGCGTCCCGGCTGCCTCGGCTCGGAACGTGCTGCCAGTCCTCTCCCGCTTCCTCGGAGAGGAGTCGGGTGGCCGGGAGGAGCCCTGCCCTCCTCTGTTTCGTCGGCCCAGCGGACGTAAGCGGTGAGTCTCCATGGGACGCCCCCGGCAGCCACCTCCTCGCTTCCCACAGGTTAGGAGCGCTGCTCCTTGTGCCTTCTCCCCTTGCCCGCGGCGACCACCGCCTTCCGAGCTCGCAACGCTCAAGGGCGGGAACCCCACGCCCCGCTTCCTCGGCCTTGCCTTCCCCCTCACCCTCCGTTTTCTCTTTTCCAGGAAAGGAAATTGCCTCCTGGATTTTCCTGTCCCTCGGAGCTGTCACCAGTTTAAAAAAGAAAATATCCCTTTTTAGTTCGCACGACTCTCTCTATCCTTGTCATGGGAAAGCTATTTTTGGATTCCCTACTGAACTAGGTAGAGGTCCCCGGCAGCAAGTTAAAAAAAAAAAGGTTTTGGTGACACGAATCTTTCCTCCCCCGCCTCTGCAGTCGAGTTCTAGCGATTGTTCCAGCCGTTGGGTTGATAACGCTGTTCCTAGTATTTGGCTATAGGGGAACTCCAGTTAGGACTGTCTTGAATGTGAACAGAAAAGCACCTAAAAGTATTAACAGCTTGGACGTATATTATTTGCATGTTTCTTTTGTTTCTCGGGAAAGCAGATACCAAGTGTCTCGCTACACAAGTATGGAAACGGGAAAAACTTGTAGAGAAATGCTAGTTTGGACCTCGTCAGCAAGGTCACTTGCATTTTACTTCATTCTCCTGTGGCTGCTAAGGGAAGGTAGAAGGGTTTTTCTGTTTTCGAGGTGGGGTGGGGGGAGGTGTAGTAAGGACAGCATAGCCTCTTTTGTGACCCAAGGAAGGAATGCGTTTCAGCACTTGCTACCCATGTGACAGGCGCGAGGATCCCATCAATTTCAACCGACATTCACTGTATACATAGCAGCATTTCAGAATTGCAACTTTGAGGTCTTTTCTGTGAAGAGTTTAGATATGTGGGGCTGATAAATTTTTGGCCGCTTGGATCACTTGGAAAGAAGTTCAAATCCTTGCCTCCTGGGAGAGAACAGATATCTAGGAAGGGAAGCTTTCACTCCTTGAATTTGGATTCAAAATTAAGGCACAACAATTGAATATTCTGCAGCAACTCTTGGCCATTGCAGCACATTTGCAGATCTTTGCATCTTAGGAATAGGTTTTACAAAGTTGGTAAATAGTTTTTGTTTCTAAAGCTAGTAGCAAATTGAAGTTTGTGTCTCAGTATTTTGTTTTACATCATATTACTTTATATGAGCTATGTGTTTAGCTGTGTGTGAATTTCAGTTGACTTAAAATGGACTATTTCAAGATATGACTTGTTGATTTCCTTGGCTTGGCACATTTCTCTCATTAATATCTGTTGATCTTAGACAAGCAAGTTTTTGTGCATTGCCCTACTCCCTCCACCTCCATGACGTCCAACAGCACACTCTTTGGATTATAAAATATACCCAGATACAAATGGGTGAATTTAAGCCATGATTTATGACGAGGCTATTTTTAATATTCATTTTGCAGTCAAAATAAATTTGGTGATGGTTACATCCCACAATAATTAAGGCAGTTCTTGTCATACTGGATTCACAATTGCAAAAGAACAATCGTAATCATGAAATTCTTAGCCTACAATGTAAGGAATGATTTAAACACTGTTCCATCCCTTCTACTAATACATGTAGAAAGCCACATAGAAGAGAAAAGAGGCCTTAACAAATCTTCATTTTATTGGTAAGGAAACACAACTCTCTTATTTATTTTAGCTTATGTGAAACCAAAGCTGTGTCCCAGACCTACTTTTGTTATATCTCACGTCCCTGTGGCACAGTGTGAAGTTAAAAAGAATACTGATAGAGCATAATATTTTCTGCCAAGATGCCTGATCATCATCTATTCACTTCTGTAGCTGACTCAAAACACTTACTTTTGGCTCTTCTCTTAATTAAAATAGCTTTTCATTGTAGCTAAGTTAGGAAAACAGTCTCACTTAAAGATCATGCTCCCTAAAAGTAAAGGGAAATAATATTTTAACTTGCCAAAGAAAAAAAATAAAATATCGAATGACACTCAAAATAATGATTTTTAGCTTAATTTTCCCTTTGCGGTATAGTTACATGGGGTTATGTATATTGTAGACTTAGAGAGTGACTGAAACAGTTTATTTGAAGGATATAAAGCTTCTGCATTACTTCTTAAAACACAAAAAGTAATGTGTAATTTGAAGTCTTCTTGATTAAGTATGCTCACTTTTGTGTCTTTAAACCGCATCCCTATGGTGGAATCCCTTTTAAGGAATTGTGACTGATTAGACAGGTTTTCTGAGGAACACATTTGCTATAAAAGGTCTCTAAATCTAAAGATAAACTTTAAGTCTTTTGAATTGGACTGAAAGAAGGCCATATATAGAATATGCAATAAATTGAATTTTATACTGGGCATTTGGGCATGTCTTCTCTCTAGCACTTTAATCTTTGTTGTACAAACAATTATTAATTTCTCTAAAGTGGTTTCATTTAAAAAGTTAAATGGTCAAAGATGTAAAAGATAAATATACCTAATGTTGTCAAAGATATACAAAATGGAGTCATTAATACTCTGTGCAAGTGGAAATTAGAAAGCCTTTGGTACATACTGGATAACCACCAATTAGCTATCAAAAATCTTAAAAAAGGTACTGCAGTAACTTCTGACATTAACTACAATACAATTCAGTTATCTACCCGGAGTTAGGTCAGACTGCAGGTTAACAGCAATCCTCTATGAGATTGCCCTTCAGATACCAGTTGCAATTCGGGGATCCCCAGGGCCACCTTTGCTTCTGACCAACTGGCTATAAATTCAGGGGTTTCTATCACCCTCTATAGTTTGATAATTCACTAGAACAAACTCAAAGAACTCAGGAAAGTGTTATGATTATAGTAAAAAGGTTACAAGTAAGAAAAGATACACAGGTAAGGTCTGGGAGGGTCCTCAGTATATGTTACCCTCCCCACATCAATGTCAGGAAGGCTCACTGGAGCTTCAGTGCCCCCAGTTTTTTATTGAGGTCTCATTGTGTAGGCACGCTTGATGGACTCAATACCCACGCGGTGGACCTCAATCTCCAGCTTCTCCTTGCCTTCCTGGAAAGTTTGGCAGATGTGACAGTGGCTCTCAACCCCAACCCCCTAATCACATGACTGTCTTTCTAATGTGGCCAGCACCCCCACCCCAGGACTATGGCTGTGCCCACAATCTCATTAGCATAAACTATCAGTTGTGGTCTGGGGCCCACCATGAATAATAGCAAAAGACACTCCTGTGAGGAAATTCCAGAAATTTAGAGGTTAGCCATCCCCCACCCCCAGGAGCTGGGACAAAGGCCAGGCCTCTTTTTGGAGGCCAAATTAACTACTATACAGGTACATACCCTTTGACCCAACAATTGTAGGATATTTACAAAGGAAGTAAGGGACATAAAAATGTTTATGTGAAGAAAAATAAGAAAGGATATAAACCCTAGTATAGCAAAACAGTGTTATCTGTCCCCTGATTTGGAGGTATAATGGCCTTGTACTCCATCTTAAGGAGCAGATGTAATGACTACTTCTGCTGTTTGCCACTATCTTCCTTCCTCTCATCCTAATGAGCCATCCCTAGTTGTCCACATTAGCAATAACAAGACTATCGGTGCTGTTTACCTTTTCAAAAATTAGCAAAACTAAACAAGTAAAACAAAATGCCGAATTTCTTTGCTGAGTCTTTGAAATTCTATCAACATAGCATAATAATGCTGGACAACTCGAGTTTTATAGAAGCTGTGGTCAGCTACTTTGTCTAGTATAATAAAAATAAAGGGAAATAAATTTTAAATGCAGCTTAATAGAGAAATCCATCAAAACACAGAGGCAGATGTAATTGGTACAAAGTGCCCAGGCTACTGGGCCAGGTAGACTTGGGGTCTGGTCCTAGCTCTATTATTTATTACTCAAGTAATCCTGGCAAGTTACATTACCTTTTTAAGCTCCACAGTTTCCACTTCAGTAAAATGGGGCAGTAAGACTATTAAATAATATGTAAACTGTATATAATAACAACTCATTCTTACTGCAGGCACTGTTCTGCTTTGTACATATCAGCACATTTAATTGTCTCAGGAACTGTGAGGTGGATTCTTTTACCCCATTTTACAGATGAGGAAATTGAAGCACAGGAATGTTGTATAAGTTGCCCAGGTCACACAAAGTGATGGAAAAGGGAGTCAAACCTAGATCATTCAGTTCATAGCCTCACAGTACCACCTTTTCAGCCAGAACAATGCTCAATAAATGATACTCAGATGAAATCTTTAGGAGGAGAATGAAAAGGTATCTATAGTGGTAAAAAGTTTGAGGACTTTTATGTTAATTCTGTATTTGGCAAAGTGGCAGTAAGGCCTTTTATGTAAAAAGGAAACCAGTAGAAGGATAATTGGCTACCATTTTGTTAACTATGTCTGGCACATAATAGGAATTTTCCTAATGGTATTATCTAAAATAGAGACTGGGTACATGGGCTGTGAATTGCTTTCAGACATTAAATACCATAATGGTTTAAAATTTGAAGGCATCCCACCTACCCATGAAAGCAGTAGTTTTCCATAGGCAAAACCTCACTTGTTTTTCCAGTCATTAATAATGAAACATAGTCACTTGACCTGACTGAAAGGCAGAAGAACATAAAAATACACTTTTTTAATTTCATTCCTTCCACATGATAGAAATCCCCACTCTAAATGTTTGGAAGTATACGTAGGAATTTTAGGTCTAGGAGAAGAAACTGAAATCCAAATGGTTAAGTAACTTGTCCCAAAACGCGCATATAATAGTAGCAGTGATCACATGATTCCTTGTCCACTGCTCTTTCTAGCACTGTCCTGCTTGTCATGTTCTGCTCTTCGACTCAGGACACTTGAAGGAACTTCAGCAATATGAATAAATACTTCAGCAGATGCTTAATGAACACATATTATGTGAAAGATCTTGTGGTAGGTACTAAGGATATGAAAATGACAAATTCCTGACTCCAGTCACAAAACAGACATGTAAACAGATAAATATGAGATACTAAAGTATTAAATTGAGGTGCTTTTTTTTAAAAACCTTACATTCTATCTTTCTACTAAATCATAAACTCCTTAAGGGACCCAGGCTTCTTTTTGTTTTCCAAGTGCTTTGCAATAGAGGATGGGATATATTTATTGAAAGAGGGAATCAGTTAACTTATTGTAAAATAGAAGTCATGAAGTAGAGCTCAAATAGCTAACATTTTTATGTACGTAACATTAACACAGCTTATATATATATATATATATATATATATATATATATCCATTAATAAAAGAGCAATGGTATAGATAAGATACACACACACACACACACACACACACACACACACACATACACACATATGTGAATGTATGCATGTTAAGGCTTTTTTTCCTTGCTATTTCTACAGGGCAATTGCTAATCAAGTTACTATGAGTCTGCTAAACTGTGAAAACAGCTGTGGATCCAGCCAGCCAGAAAGTGAGTGTTGTGCTGCCATGGCCAGCTCCTGTAGTGCCACAGCCAAAGATGACAGTGTGAGTGGAACTGCCAGCACAGGGAACCTCTCCAGCTCCTTTATGGAAGAGATCCAGGGATATGATGTGGAGTTTGACCCACCCCTGGAGAGCAAGTATGAATGTCCCATCTGCTTGATGGCATTACGGGAAGCAGTGCAAACACCATGTGGCCATAGGTTCTGCAAAGCCTGCATCATCAAATCAATAAGGTACATGAATATTAGAAAGCGGTGCCCTATAACAAACATAGGAAACATTATGATATAGAACACAGAACATTCTCAAGAGTAGTCTTTTTAAAGGCTGCTCAGGAAGAAGGAACATTGGACAGAACATTGGGAAATTTAGATTTTTATTCCACTTCCATGTAGTATGAAAGGTGACTTCTGTCTCCTCCTTTCCCCCGACCCTCAAATAAATAAGTAAATAAAAACTTCTACTTAAATTGGTTTTAGTACTGATTAGGGGGTGAATTCTCTGTGCTCTAAGAAAATAATATAAAATAAATGTACCTTAAATGATGGTGCTACTAGATATAATCTCAATCATATAAAGAATGCTGACTCTGTAAGTGATCAGTTATTCTGATTTTAACCACCTTAAATTCTGTCACCTGATGCTTATGGGCAAAAGTAAAATAACCACTATTTTTTTAAAATAAAATATTAATTGGTGGCTCTACCTTCATAATATATCAAAACTCTGATCCCTTCTCATTGCTCCCAATCCTTCCACCTGTTCTGAACCACCGTCAGCTCTCACCTGGACTATGGTATTCATCTTCCAATGGGCCTGCCTGCTTCTGCTCTCACCTTCCTGTCCTCAATAGAGCAGCCAGAGTGAACCTGGTAAAATAGATAAGATCATGTTACCTTGCTCAAAACACTGCAGCCAGTCATCTGGGAATAAAAGCCAAAGTCCTTGTAAAGTCCTGCATGAGTGGTGCCTCATTAGTTTTCCGGCCTCCTCTCTACTACTGTCCCTCCTTCCACTCTGTTCACTGCTTGCCGTTCCTTGAACATGCCACACACATTCCTATCTTGGGTCTTTGGCCTTCTCTGTTTTCTTGCTGGGAACACTGTTGCCTCCGCTAACTGCTTAGCTAACAGCCTTAGCACCCTCAAGGGTGGTTCAAATCTCATCTCCTCATAGGAACTCAGGCTCACCCTATTCATATTATAACATGCCTGACCCTACCTCTCCCAGCACTCCTGGTCTCCCTTACCAAGCTCTACTTTTCTTTTTTCCTTAGCACTTTTTGCTTTCTAAAACATGATATAATTTATGTATTTATTTTCTTCTCTCCCCACTGAAGATAAGCTTCTTGAAAGTAGAGGTTTAGGTCTGTTTTATTCCCTGATATTTCCCAAGTGCCAGGAACACTTCCTCACATACAGTAGGTGCTCAGCAGGTTATGGTCGTTGTAACAGAAAGAAGGTACTTGGGATTTCCACCAACGGTTAAATTCATTTCCTAAGATACAGATTGTTACTATAGTTCAAAGGTAGGTGGGAATATTTTTAGGTTACTAGGAAGTTCTATACTGGACAAAAAGTGGAAGAAGTGGGGGAATTTTATGTTCTTTAATACATAAGCATCTAATTACATCAATGAAATCATTCTTAAATAGGTTAAGTCCATCTTTGGCTGTTCAGTATTCTCCACTTAGTTTCTATCTATAAGCTTTTACATCAACTTTTCTATAAAATCTGAATTTAGAGTAATTATATCCATTATATCCATCCATGCTTAGGGCATGGCTTATTTTAAATTACAGGGGAGCATGTCTCTTGTTTCAGTTTTGGGAGAAAATGTGTTACTCAATGGTGATTTGGCAAGATTTGTTAAGTGTGGGTTTTCCCAGTCTTGGCGCTATTGACATTTTGGTTTGGATAATTCTTTGTTGTGAGGAACACGGGGTAGTGGGGGGACAAAATCAGCCCTGGTTGAGAACCACTGGTTTGGGAATGTTTGGTTACCTATTGAAAGCTATAGGATTTTTAGGTTGTAGATTCTACAACAGATTTTATTTATGTTGTCTTTAGGTCAACATAGTACCATATTTAGATCTTTGGTTTTCCTGTATGTAGAGATGTACAATATTTTTATCAAGTATCATCCATGCCAAGGAAGGTAGCTAATCTTCAAAGTATTTTAATAGCAAGATATTCATGAAATTAGTGAGACAATGGTCTGAAAAGGAAGTAAAACCCACAAAGGAAGTCTAAGGCTTTTTTTTTTTTTTTTTTCTCTTTCCCTCTAAGCTAGAAATGACCACTCTAATGTTCTTAAAGGAGCTATGGTCGAATTTCTCATCAGTTATGGTCATTCAGGAAATCAAAATTAATTCAACTCAATGCAATTTCATTTTCTTTGGGAGTGATTATTAATGCTGTGGATAATGGTTTTCAGTTTGCTTTGAAGGCTTTTCTTATTTTCTCTTTTGCATTACTTAAGTTTTGGTTAATTATTTCAGTAAATTTATCATTTTCTATATTTCTCAGAAAATGTTTGACAGTGTACAAATAACATATGCAGTCTGAGGGAGGTCCCACAAAGATTGACTGTGTCTCTTACCTTTATGAGTTAAAAGGCACTGAGGGCAGAGCCCATTTTTCAATCATCTTTTTACCTGCCACATCCACTAGCACTGTTGGCTCACACATAGGAAGTACCCAGTAAATGTTTGGATGAATGATTAATGCTGCAGCCTGCCTGACCTGCCACATTGTGAGTGAAGATTGAGACATTTTTTAAAGATGGAGGGGAATGACAGACACCCATGCTTCCTAAGGATGGTTTTTCCTATCCTAAGGTGGAATAAATCCCTGAAAAACCGGGCATCAAGGTCTTTTAACTCTCTATGATGTAATGCCTTAGACATACAAGTAAAGGAAACCTCTTTTGTTGCCCATGAGCCAGAGTGTTGTAGTGACTGTTCCAGAGAAAATCTTACATGTAGCCTCCTGGGGGTACTGCTAATTGGTTAAATTTTTACTTGTGTCTGACCAGTACACTGTAGACATGTTACTAATGTTGTGACCAGCATATGTAGTTTCATCTCACAAATATATTATATAGCTATTGACAACAGAAGCCAACCAGACAGCAAAAATTCCCATCCTTAACTTTCACTTCATTTTATAATCTGCCAATCAGATTATGGTTTTATTCAATTAATTTTCAGATTGTTTGGTTGGAATCTGTTCTACAACCTAAAAGTCCCATAGCTTTCAGTAGGTAACCAATATGATACTGGTTGAACTCATTTCTTTTATACACAGTTTATTTTGGTGATGTTATTCAATATAATGTGTTAAATTATTCTTCCATAGGAGATAATAAATGGAGAATTTATATGTTGTGACTTGAAATCGTTTGGATTTTCTAATGTAAATGTTTGCTTAAATCTACTAAATGTACCTATCTTATTTATTTCTTTTCTTTAATAGATTATTTTTAGAACAGTTTTAGATTTTTAGAAATACTGAGAAAATAGTACAAAGTGTTCTCATACACGCCAAACCTGGTGTCTCCTATTATTAAAATCTTACATTAGTCACAGTTAATGAACCAATCTTGGTACATCATCATGAACTAAACTCCTTAGTTTCTGCCTCATGTCCTTTTTCTGTTCCAGGATCCCATCTAGGGTGGGATTTAGTTGTTATGTCTCCTTAGGCACCTCTAGACTGTGACAGTTTCTCGTACTTTCTTTGTGTTTGATGACCATGGGTGGTATGGGTTAGATATTTCATGAAATGCCCCTCTATTGGAATTTGTCTTATGTTTTTCTAATGGTTAAACTGGAGTCATGGGCTTTTATTTATTTGTCTGTAATTGCATTAGCATATATACAACATAACATTTTCCATTTTAACCACTTTCAAGTTTACAATTCAGTGGTGTTGATTACATTCACAGTGTTGTGTTTCCATCACCATCATCCATTACCAAAACTTTTCCATCACCCCAAACAGAGACTGTGTACCCAATTAAGCATTCATTCCTCATTCCCCACCCCCAGCCCTAGTACCCTGTAATCTTCTTTCTGTCTCTATGAATTCACATGTTCTAGTTATTTCATATAGTGAGATCATACAATGTTTGTCCTTCTGTGTCTGGCTTATTTCACTTAACATGATGTCTTCAAGTTTCTTCCATGTCTGTTTCTTTTAGGGATGCAGGTCATAAATGCCCTGTTGACAATGAAATACTGCTGGAAAATCAACTTTTTCCTGACAATTTTGCAAAACGAGAGATTCTTTCTCTGACGGTGAAGTGTCCAAATGAAGGCTGCTTGCACAAGATGGAACTAAGGCATCTAGAGGTATTAAAGCTAATTTTTTAGCCATAAGAATATATGCAAGACAGATCCTAGAGAAAGGCCCTTTCCTGTGCCCCTCTGTGTACTGACAGGGCATAACATATAATAATTGGTTAATAAATGCTTGCTGAATGAATACCAGCTCTTTGATTTTTGAGGATAAATATAAGTAGAAATCAAAATTTTCTTATTTCATCTATTTTGGCTTTGCCCCAGTGATGATAAAAAAGAAACCAATATTCAGCTGCAATTTTTTGGGGTGAGCATTATCTGCAGTAAAACTGAGCAAGAATATTTAAAATATAAATGCTACATTTTAATCTCATAGATTCGTTTCTCATTTTGAAATAAGCAACAAGTCCCATGTAGCCGTCATCATACTTTTTTTTCTGTGTTTCAGCTGTGTGTCTTATTAACTAAATGGAGTCCTGAAGCTTGAGATTACCCAAAGCAATAAGATAATAAAATAATTTGTCTTTAAATTAAATAAGTCAATTCTTAGCTTGGTGATTGTTAGTTAGGAATTAAATATTGTTAATGTTCTATTTGAATTTATGTGTTTAAGACAGATTTGCCATTTGCCCTCTTGAATTAGTTCCTTATGAGGAGTGGCTCTTTTGAGACAGTACTAATTTGAGAATCAGGAAATCCAGCTTCTTACCAGTTCTATTCCCTAATTGGATGCATGAACTTGAGAATTTTCATTCTTGGTGTAAACTTTCAAATCACAACCATGATCTGAAAGAATTAATTATGGCTCTTATATTGTGAATGGCTCTGTGGTGTATAGTTGACAAAAGTGGGTTCATTACCAATTCTTTAAAAGAGAAAAGTGTATTCTTAGAAGAGATTATATTTTGGAGACTTTTTCAGTATTGGCAAACACTAATTGGTTATTTTTTTCCTTGTTATAGGAACATCAAGCACATTGTGAGTTTGCTCTTATGGATTGTCCCCAATGTCAACATCCCTTCCAAAAATGCCATCTTAACATTCACATTCTCAAGGAGTGTCCAAGGAGACAGGTTTCTTGTGTGAACTGTGCTATATCAATGGCATTTGAAGATAAAGAGGCATGTACTGACTTGGATTTGTTAATTCCACTACTTTTAAAATTTTTCTTCTAAAAAATTTTGAGAGGATTAGCGGTAGATGAGAATGTTATTCCAACTCCAAGACTACACATTATCAATTTGGGGAAAATTGATTTTTAAGAAGCAGAAAAAGTTTATTAAATTATTTTAGCATATTAGTGCAGGATTTATATTTGTATATCTTTCTTAGAAAACTTTTATTTATACTACCGCCTACTTGTTGTAGGTCTGCAAGTAACAAAAGCTACCAGGAAAGACATGCTAATCTACTTTGCTGTGTGATTTTTTAATGAGTGGTCTTGGATGGGAGACATGATTCCTGTATTAAGATTATTACAGAATTATTTTGAAAATGAGAGTGGTCATTAAAACTCATACAGAGCATAAAGTATTTTCACTTTGTGATAATTCATCAAGCTATACATACATAATGTGTGCCCTTTTCTTTTTGTATGTTATACTTCAATTAAAAAGTTTATTTTTATAAAAGAAACTTCGTGGAGCCTTACAGCATCATGATGAGAGACTAGTTTTTCCATTCAGAAACTGAGTAAAAAAAGGCTAAATAATTTTATATTAATATAATCAGTGGCAAAGCCCCTCTAAGATCCTAGTTCCTGAATCCCATCCTATGTCTTCTTTATTAACATTTTTAATAAACCTACATATGATTTATATTCTTTCATAACCAATATTTAGACACTTCCTTAAACTTTATTTCTTATAAATTTGTTATTAATTTTCCCTACCGTGAGATTAAGTATATTATACTCATTAACATGATGAAATATTTTTTAAAAAGTCAGCTCTCTTACTCAAGATGTAGAGAAGTCTGAGTCATAATTAGAGCAAATTGGCATTTCCTTCCTGAACTTCAGTTAATTAAATAGTCTTGACCTGGAAGGTTGATTATTTCTTAACACATCAAGTAAATTAAAGTCACTGTGTCCTAGAAAACCAGGCTCAACTTCCGGGTCATATGAGAACCTTGGTACCAAAGCCTTACACCCAAATAATGCTTCTGTTCTTCAACCTCCCGACAAGAGTTTTAATTAAATCATCATCCAGCTGCTGGAGATTTCTGGAAGAAGAATGCCTTTGGAGAATTGTAGTATTGGCAAATGATGTCCACACTAGTCACAAATGCTCTGCCTCAGCTGAAAAGGAAGTGATTTAAAAGATTCTCTTTTGCATACTACCATAGTCTTTAAAAAGCTGCAAGGCTGGATGAACCTCATTACTGCACTACAAAGGAAAAAAATATATATATAGTATTCTAACATTTTTGCTTTACACAAATCATATTCTTTACTTATAGTGAAAAATTACTTTTGTAAAAATGGGCTTCACTTTTTCAGATTTTCTCATACTTCTCTTATATTTCTTTAATAAAATTTAGATCCACGACCAGAGCTGTCCTTTGGCAAATGTCATCTGTGAATACTGTAATACCATACTCATCCGAGAACAGGTATAATGATTCTCTTTCATGAATTAATATTTCCATAAATAGCTTAAAGAAGTGAGAGAGTTGTTAAATTGAAAATTTAAATCAATCAAGTAAAATGAATTTAGGTTTAAGACATGTTAGAATTGTGTGGGAATTTTTGATAAAAGTTAATATAATTAATAAATACTTTAAGAAAGAATAAAGCATAAAGCCCTTTTTAAATACTTAAAATTCCTAATCTATTAACATAATACGTAAGTTTATGTATAGTCATGTAAGTTCCCAACAAAACCAGGTAATTATAAGATAAAAATAATCTAAAGTAAGGGTCCCACTTAAAGAAAGAAAAAACTTTAGGAAATAGGTGTTACCATACTGTGAAACGAGAATCTTAGGTGTCCGGAGACTAGCTGAAAGAGTAAGAGGGAACAATGGAATAGAAGAAAGCAAGTCTATTCAGTAGCACAGTGTTATTTTCTAGTAGTCCCTGGGATATGTGGGGGTGTTTTGAGAGTTCTAGGATTTGCAGCTTTCTCTGTTCAGTTGTCCCATAGGCCATTGATGAGGCATCATCAGAGTAGTCGTTATAATAGCAGACTATCCATTTGGATTATTAGTAGAGAAAGGAAAATTTCATCTGATTGCTGTCATCTGACATTTAGGGAGTTCACCTGCACAATATCAATATTAGTCACTAAGTATTTATATGCCCATGAAATCTACAAACCCAGAGATCATTATTGATTATCTTACTTCTACATAAGTAGAAGCAAGCAAAACCTGTCACTTGACTAAACTTTTCCATCTGTCAGACTCCCTTAGGTTTTTTTGTTTGTTTGTTTACCCCAACAGATAAAGTCTTAATGTGAAGAAGTTAAACTTCTTTTTCCTTGTGAAATTCTACCTTCCTGGTTTTCCTTTTTGCTCTGTTTTAATATTTAAAGGAAACCATGCAGCACATTTTAAATCCAGCAAAAAATAAGACTTAGAGTAGGAAAAAAAAAATGTAGGCTAAGTATCAGAAGTCTCTACATTTTGGTCCTGGCTGTGCCACTAACTTGCTTTATGATTTCTGGCAAGAGGGTTGACATTGTAGATCAGAGGTCAGCAAATCCAGTCTGCTGCCTGGTTTTGTAAGAAAGTTTTATTGGGACATAGCCATGCCCATGAGTTTATTTATGGCTGCTTTTGCACTACCACAGTGTTAGAGTTGAGTACTTGAAACAGACACTGACTCACAAGGCTGTTTATCTGACCCTTCACAAAAGTTTTTGCAGATCCCTCTTCCAGATTATCCAGTTTCTTCCTGGGAAATAAGGGAATTGAATTTAATGGTCTCTAAGGTTGTTTATGCTCGTTATTTCCATGATGATTGCCCAAACTAAATTTCTAAAGGGAATTTGGCACCAATTTCAAAGAATATGATCCTGTGTAATGGATCTCACCTTAAATAATGTGTCGTAGAGTCCCCAAATCAAAGGCTAAGACTTGTCTTTTTAAAAGTTTTATTAATGTGCTTCAGGCTTGTTTTAATATCTGAGTCTCCTCAGTGTAACCAAAACTTGCCCAGGTAAGGCCTATGAAATGCGGTCGTGAGGGAAGTATTAGGTGCAGTCAGTGATTTCATTGTAAGCAGTTGCCTCATCCCTATTAAATGGCCTAGACCACAGTGAGAGTCCCACTTGAGTTTGCAGTTGTAGTTGTCCTCAGAGGGTGCTTTTTCCCTAAAATGCCACTAGAGGATGCTTTGGAGTTATTTGGGGAGGAATGGTATGAGATGCTGAAGTTTCTTTCTCCATGACTTTTGAAAGGAAATTTTTTAGTCTTTGCAGGCCCTATCTGTCACAGCTACTCTACTCTTTCCTTTGTAGCGCAGACACAGCTATAGATGATACATGTGCTTGTACAGTAACTTAGTTGAAATATAAATCTTCATTTTCAATGTGATCTCCTCAAACAAGAACATGATATACAGGGAGAAACATTTTTCAGTCTTTGTTTTGGTTTTCAGATGCCTAATCATTATGATCTAGACTGCCCTACAGCCCCAATTCCATGCACATTCAGCACCTTTGGTTGCCATGAAAAGGTAAGGCTTTTTTTTCCTCTTAATTCTTGAAGATAGAGCAAGAATATGCAGTTATGTACTGTAGTGGAGAATACCAGCGAGAATGTAAATGCTTATAAAACAGTGTGATAAATCAATAGAACAAAAGCAAATGCACAGTTAGTAGGCAGGCAGACTTGATGTGACATTTGGGCTAAATCTTGACAGATGGAAATAGAGTTGTCCAAGAAGACAAACAGAGGCATGAGAGAGCGTGGTGATTTTGGAAACTACAAGTGGTTTTATATTTTTCACCTTGGTAGCAGTGAGGAAGATTTGGAGTCGAGACTGAGCTTGTTGGGATACCAAGGACCAAAATGAGGAGAGCATGAGTTGTAGTGGTGATAGTGAAAATAGAGATCTGGGGATCAATACATCTTTAGGAGGAAATGTCTGTTGACTTTGTGACTAAATGAATATGGTGAGTGAAGGAGACAGAAGAGTGTAGAATGACTCTTGATTTCTGACCTGGATCACTAGATAGATGGAAGGGCCGTTTCAGCAGAAAGCAGGAATACACTAGAAGAAGAACTAGTTGGAAGTGGTGGTGAAAAACGAGCTCTATTTGAATGGTGTTGAGTTGCAGGTGTGAGCTTACCCAGCTGCAGCTGTGAAACATACAGGTAGAGATGGCTGACATATGTTGTATATGTAGTCTTAAGATCCAAAGAGAAATTGGGACTCAAAATAATCGATTTGTGGAAGTCATTAAGTTCATGATGATCATCAAAGCTTGATTGAAATCACACAAAGTGAGTATATACAGGAAAGAAGAGCAAACCAAGGAAAGGAGCCATGAGCAAACTCTGTTAGAAACAGATGAACCAGGCAAGGAGAAGGTGTTGTCTCCAAAATTGGTTTCAAGACTCATGATGAGTCTTGAAGATCATTGTCAAATGTCAAAGTCATTATTTAGATCATTCTATCTGGAAGATTTGATTATGTTTTACTTTTTCCATTATCTTTTTCTTATCTGACTTTTATAATAAGCCTGTATTTAATAATTTTAAAAAATAAAAACCAAAATGGTATTGAGTATGATTACCTTTTTGGAAAATTATGCATTGTGTGTGTGTGCATAGGAAAAAGACTTGAAAAAATGTATCAAAATGGTAATGGTAGTTAAGTGAAATAATGGGTACCTTATTTTCCTTTTAATCACCTGTATTTTCTGTTTTTCCATAATACATGAATTATTTTTGTAATAAAAATTGCTATATCATGACTACTTTTCATATAACAATTAGAGTATTATTGATGATCTTAGAATATGGAGGCAGGAAAGATTCCAATTTGCAATAGATTTCAATAATAAATTAAGAATTGGGGACAGTTCAGAGAGACCTGATTAAAAAAAGGAAGAGGGAGAAAATGGTATTTACTACTGGGAGACTCAGGATCAATGGGTTTGCCTTTTTTTTTTTTTTTTTTTTTTTTTTTTTTTAATGAGAAAGACTAGTAATTATACTATGAAAGAAAAGTTTAGGTGGAAAGAATGTTCGAAGATAAAGGAGAAAGGAGATAACTGAGCAAATCTGTGAGGTATTGAAAAGGGGTGGGTACCATTTAGAGGACGTGAGGCATTAATTTGGACAAGAGGAAAGTCATCTTTAAGTCAGAAGCGGAGGATGGGCATATATATGGATACCTTTGTATGTGGGGAGAGGTTTATCTATGTGAAAACAGGGTATTCATCAGATAGCTTCAGTTCTTCGGTTAATTAAGAGACAAGTTCATCTCAATGGATTGAGAAGCTCACTAGGGGGCAAAAGAAGGGTGTAGGGGATTGAGGCAAGTGGTGATACTGTTTTAGAAACTTATTTGGCCTGATTAGGTCCCTCTCCTAGTCCTGACATTATCTCTTCCCAACCTAAGGCTTGTGCTTGGTTTTTAGATGCAGAGGAATCACTTGGCACGCCATCTGCAGGAGAATACCCAATCTCACATGAGAATGTTGGCCCAGGCTCTTCAGAATCTAAACCTGGCTTTGACTCCCGTACTACAACGTGATATGCTTCCATATGATTCTGCCTCTCTGACTCGGGTTCCCTCTGGATGTTACCCAGAGGTCCATAATTTCCAAGAAACCATTCAGCAGTTAGAGGGTCGCCTTGTAAGACAAGACCACCAAATCCGGGAGCTCACTGCTAAAATGGAAACTCAGAGCATGTATGTAGGTGAGCTCAAACGAACTATTCGAACCCTTGAGGACAAAGTTGCTGAAATAGAAGCCCAGCAATGTAATGGGATTTACATCTGGAAGATTGGCAACTTTGGGATGCACCTGAAATCTCAAGAAGAAGAGAGACCTGTTGTCATTCATAGCCCTGGATTCTACACTGGCAAACCTGGTTACAAACTGTGCATGCGCCTGCACCTTCAGTTACCAACTGCTCAGCGCTGTGCAAACTATATATCACTCTTTGTTCACACAATGCAAGGAGATTATGATAGCCACCTCCCTTGGCCCTTCCAAGGTACCATACGCCTTACAATTCTTGATCAGTCTGAAGCACCTATAAGGCAAAACCATGAAGAGATAATGGATGCCAAACCAGAGCTGCTTGCCTTCCAGCGACCCACAATCCCACGGAACCCTAAAGGTTTCGGCTATGTGACTTTTATGCATCTGGAAGCCCTAAGACAAAGAACCTTCATTAAGGATGATACTTTACTAGTACGCTGTGAGGTCTCTACCCGCTTTGACATGGGTAGCCATCGGAGGGAGGGCTTTCAGCCACGAAGTACCGATACAGGGGTATAGATTCCCCTCACTTATCCAGAAAAACTGTATGAAGAAAGCAGTGCCTTTCCTTGCCCTGTTCTCAATAATAATGCACAAACAACAACAACAAAATAGTGGGAAAGATGTAATATTCACCAGTGAATGTTTTTGGAGTTGTTACTCACCACTTCTTCCTGTTACGAATGTCAGAGACAGCTTTTTCTTTGAAATCCACATGCTCCGTGGTTTTCAGAAAGGTTACATCAGAAGTGCCTTTGGAATGTTACAGCTATTTTGTCAATTAGTATACCTCTTTGTTGGACTTTCATGGGCCTTTGGTTCATCATATTGTATTGTCACAAAGCTCAGAATTGGAGTACTGAAGCTCAAACCTTCCTTCTCCCAGAGTAAGGATTTTCCGTAAAACTTCAGTCTTAATTTTATAGTATTGTGTATAATATATTAAACTTGAGAATCACTACCACTTTGTGCTGGTGCCAGAGAGAAGAGTTATTACTAGAGTCAAGTTCTCATTTTATTTGACTTCCTATAAATTTCAAAGACTTTGAACCATAATCCTTGGAAAGCTTAAGTTCTCATTCACCACCACCACCACCCCCCCATAGTGTTATTAAGGATATTCAGGGACTAGTTTAAACCCTAAATATAACCTTACTTATTAATACGAACGTGTCTTCTATTAAATAATACTTATTGTTTCATTCTGCCTGCCTACATATTTCCTTGAGACCAGTAGCATCTTTTCCAGAGTCTGTAATGCTAATGGATGCCAACTGCTCAGTGCTGTGCTATGTGCCCTTTTTTGTCTGTTAATTGCAGGGCAAACTGTTCATATGATCTCTGTTACGATAAGTAAAAGCACATACCACACAATTACCAATATAAAGGTTAAAAATGACTCAACCAGTCAACCAATGTGGCATCTTGCTGATGGTGACAGAAGCTGTGTGGACCAGAAATTTTCAGCTCTTTGAACACCCTCTGGTTTAGTTCAATTAAACAGAAGAAAATTGATTTCCTGAAACAGAACTTAATACTTGGGAGATCGTTGGGGTATCTAAGAAGCCACCAAATTGAGGTTGGAAATCATAATGGTTATATCATGACTTAGGTTGAATAGATAGCTTTGGTCCAACAACTTCTGAAGAGGTTCCTGTGGAATGTATTGAAGTGGCCAAGTGTTCCTAATAGGGAGAGATGATTTTTGTGCCATTGTGTATTTAAGTGCCTGTAGATATCAAATATGGTGAGATCTAGTTCTCAGGAATCCCCGCAACTATTACAGGCCTTGGTGAAGAATTTAAGAGAACCACCCACCATGCTGTTTACACAAGATTGTTTAAAGTTGTCTGATTATGGGAAGACCATATTGCATCATCACAGAGTCCAAATCAGAGCCCCCTGACCAGTATTCAAGATTATCCTTAATTTCAAGAAAGCAAGAGACCTTGGTTCTGGAAAGAAGTCTGGTTTTAAGTTCCAGGCAGACTCGGCATATGTCATCTTGACCTTTCCCTTTACATTTTCTCTTTACTCCTCTACCCCCTTGCACATTTAGGCTCCTGCTCTGGCAGCTTTAAGTTATAGAGTGAAAGTAAAGGTCAGGCAGAGATGCTGTTCAATTCCTGGCAGTTTGTGTCCCTCAGCTACTATACTGTCTAATAGCTCCTGAAAACCATTGCAGCACCACCTTCTAGGTAGGGAAACCTGTACTGCTGTTCTTCCTGTGATTGTTTTCCAATGAATTACTATCAAATAATTGTCAGGTTCCACTTTAAAAGTAAATGGTAGTTATTTTTGTATTTGCATATGAAAAGGAAATATAGTAAACTGGTAATAGTGGTTATCCTTTTATTACATGACAAACATGTACTTTTATCAGAGAAAAAAGTTAAATGTTGCCACAAAACATTCAAATGCCCCACCACCACTACCCTCCAAAAAAAGGAAATGCTATTTAAAAGCTTCCTGGCCAAATTTCTATTAAAAGCATGGCTGTGCATTAGATACTAAGAGGAGTCATTTCCTGCCTTGATGATATTCTGTTTTTTTCTTTTAACTTAGGAGTCTTTAATTCAAACAAGAAGTTTTTTTGTGTAACTTTGTAACTTCTTTTAGCTTCGGGTTTCTCATCTGTAATATAAGGAATTGGACTAGACAATTAAAAATTCTGTTTTAAGACATTAAGTTCTATCTAGTAAAACATTGACAATACTTATTAAAAGATTTTGCCAATGGAAAATTGCTTTAGCTTATTCTTTGCTGACACTAATTCTTGGAATTGGTGTGCATCGACTGGGTCACATCTTAATTGAAATGAGTATTGTTTTTTAATCCCCAACATTTGGCATCTTGTAATAAACAAGCCAGTTCTTCTGATCATTCGTTGTCTATATAGAGTTGAATAATGATCAAGCTCTCCTTCTGAATAGAATACTTTACTAAGACTTCAGCTCATAATTAAATGAACATTTAATAAAAGCAGTGACTTTTTAAGTCTCACTTGGTAAGCCAGCTTCTTTGTATACTTTTCAAAACAGCCCCATTCTGAAATGGGCTAGTTTCACTGAGGTGACCCGCAAGTTCTTGGGCCATGTATTTATGTTTGTTTGTCGCCTTCTATTATGTTATTTTGGCATCATTCCGGGACATTGCCTAATTGAAACATTTTACTTCCTCTTTTCCCAGAGTTGTCCAATCTTATGTTGGATGAAACTTGCTGCATGTCATTTTGCTATTTGAAAAACAGAAGTCAGGATGTTGACTACCAAGCTTATTACTATCCTTTGGCAGTTTTACAATGATGCAGTTTTATTTGGGGAATGAATAGTAGAAAAAAGGTGAAATAGAAGAAGTGGGTTTTTCCCCCTTACTAATTATGGACTAATATAGAGATGTTGTATGATTTTCTCTAACAGTTAATGTTTGTGGAAAACATAAAATTATATTCTCCATTATTGTTTTTTTATACCTGTGAAGCTCTAGATAAACTAAGCATGCTTATGAATTATGCATGCAATTAGAGCACATTCTCTTTACAGAGAAGCAGTTGTTTGTTGTTCCTTTATCCAGGGAATCCTCAAATCTCAGGTGGCCAGAAGACATTTTTAATAGAGAGGCTTTTCTAACTTAAGATTTTTAATACTTTTATTCAGTTGCTGTTAACTCTTTTCTTGCTTTACCTTAAATTCTGCTCATTGTTTTGTATAAAATACCATTAGGTCTTTTTTGTTATGCCTAGTTCCATACAACTAAGAACTAAGATAGGGACAATAGATAGTCATTTATGGTTTTCCCTTGAAATATATTTTTTTAAATTCCCAGATTCATGTGATAGATGTAGTTAGTTTCACAGTTGCTATGATCGTGTCTATAGAGTGGAGTTAGCACTTCCAACTACCCAGTATCCGGAAGTTGCATGAAATCAAATTGGGTGGATCTGCAGACTGTAATGCTCAAATTGGATGGATCTGCAGCCTTCACTTTTAGTCAAAGACAAACACTTGCAGGGAGATGTGTAGTTGTTTTACTGAATTTCAGCTAATAATGTTTTAAGTCCACCCCCCCTCCCCAGAAACTTCGGGTTATTATAAAATTCTGAAAAATAATTCTAAATGGGGAAGACATTTTTGTGGAGTAGGAGTTGCAGTGCTTCCCTTTCTCTCACAAAGTGCTTTCACAGCTGGACAAGGGGAGAGGAGGGGTGTGTTCCTCTGCCTTCACACATTGGCACCTCTGAATGCAGGGCAGTTCCGCTCTTGGAAAGTCTCCGAGGCACAGTTGCAATGCTGCCTATGAGCCATTCCCTCTGAAAGGCAGAAACTCTCATAGCCCTCCCTTGCCTCTGCCCACTAACTGCATTTACCCCCAACATTCTTCCAAGCAGGTTGTGTGGTAAAGGAAAAGGTTCAGAATTCTGCAGACCTACCCAATGAGCCCTAGATGCAGCCAGGACATAGGAATGCATGGGTTGCTAAGGCTTCTTTGTGCACAGACCAGGACAGTGAGGAATACAATTCTAACATGATGAGTTAGAAAGGGGAAAGAAGGGCGTATATGTATTCCTGTATTGCCAAAAGGAAATGCAGTCACTGGTCTCAGAAGTGCATAAAAACTCCGAGAGAATGTAAGCTTTGTGAGGGCAGGGATGCTGTCCTGTTCACTACCAAATCCCCTGTATATAGCAAAGTACTGGCACACAGTAAGCACTCAAATATTTAATAACGAACATTTACTAGAGCAATGGTTAAAGCTGACCAATGTCCAGGAGGTTGTTGGACACGTTAAGTTTTAGGTGTAAGGCATAGATGTTAGTTACTTCATTTGCTTTTTTCCTTCAGCACTTTATTATGAAGTTTATCAAGGGTGCAGGGAAGTTGAGAGGATTTTTCAGTGAACACCCACCACCCAGAGTCTACAAATAATATTTTGTTACATTTGCTTCCTCGCTTACTAGATGTTACTTTTAATGAGACTTGTTCAGATTTTTGGTTTCTCTTGAAAAATATCACTGTGAAGGTGATTGAGCAGCTTTAGTCAAGTTGTCTTAAACTCTTTGGTGGAAACTTGTGACATTTGTGCTGTAACTGGAATTGTAAAGACTTTAAGCTAGTTTTAAACTTTTATCTGTTATGCTGAATTTTAATCTTATTTATTTTGCCTGAAAAGGGGGTATTTTTTGTAGTAGATTTATTTTAAAGTCCTTGATCAGTTGTGCAGAATATTCTAATGTTATTTTTACTCTTGATAGATTTTATCCAATTAATTTCTCTTTGTGAGAATGTAATTTTGGACCTGTTTGGCTTATACAAGTTCCAGGATTATGTTCCCAGAGGGTTGATGCGGCTGTGTAATTTAGCATATAAACCACTAAATTAGGAGCTAAGAGACTTGGATTTTACTCCTAACTGACCATGGACAAATTAGTTCTCTGTGTCTTTGTATCTGTTTATCTCCCAGTAAAGTGGGGCCTGGACTTTGAAATTATATATTATTAAATAATTATTAAATAATGGGTCTGTTAAGAAAGATTTTATGAATCCAAAAAGGCTTCTTATAATTCTATAAATGTATGGCAAGCTATGGAATGAAATCCAACTTTCAAAAAATTGAAGCACATTCAATTGTTGAAGTGTCTTATCAGAAAGTCTGCTGATGCTTTGGGCTTACTAGTGACACAGAATTTGTAAGCAATTTTCTTAACCCATCTGGTCTCTGAAAACCCATGCTTTCGGAGGAGTGAATGCAAAGTCGGGGGCAGGGGCAGGGACGCACTGAATCATAGACTAAAAATCAGAGATCAGTTTTAAGAGCAGGTTGTGTTGGACGGAGGGATGGAAGGAATCCTCCAGATCCTGCAACACTCCACTCTCCCCCACCATTGCCAAGCACAGTGGAAACAAACCCTGATCCCAGGGGTCATTTAGCCTCCCTTGGTCTCAATCAGGTAAATACAATTGAATCATAGGGTTGGCTGAGGGAGGAGTGAATAAGCAGTGCCTTTGTACTCCATTTAGTAGATAAATGTGGGCTATTCCTTCTAAATCCAAGTTATGAATGTAGATTCACATTTATTTCACCAAGACACTTGGAGTTTTTATTTTAGATCACATCTTAGTAGTGATTTTAAGGGTATGACCAAAACAGTGTTCCTTGAATGGCACCTGATTGAATAGTAATTTAGAAGAAAACAAGTGCCAGACTGACATGCCTATGCTCTCCCCCTGTTGTTGACACTCCTTTATCAGCTTGTGTATTGCGCTAATACCTTTACAAAAAAATAATTAAAATGAAAAATCTATATTAAAATACACGTAATATTATAAATGATTTTTAATAAATAGATTGCTCTGATTTTTTTTGCTTTATCTGTGTTCTATTTTGGAGACTGTATAGCTCACTGTATCATTATGAGGAGGGAGGGACAATTTCAGGCACTAGTTTTCACTTGAAATAAACAATATTTTGCTCCTTTGGATATTGGTAAACGTGGATTCGTTCTAGTCCTTGATTTAGGCTGTGGTTCCTGACCTGGGACCTTTAAAACTGCATTTTGCGCAACAAAATTAGGCCCAAAGACAAGGAAACCTTCCACAATCACTTTAGGGCCAGTGAGAAAAACAGGCACATGTGAAAAGAAAACATTGTGCTGGTTTGACACTATTATGTATCCCAGGAAAGACTATGTTCTTTAATGCAATCTTGAGGGGGGGGGGCAAACTTATTATGGGTAGGATCTTTTGATTAGGTTGTTTTCTTGGAGATGTGACCCACCCAACTGTCAGTGAGACCTTTTGATTAGATTATTTCCATGGAGGTGTGACCCCCACCTATTCAAGGGGGGTCTTGATTAGTTTACTGCAGTCCTTAAGAGAGCTGAGGGGCCGATACAGACCCAGACACTTGGAGATGCAGACAGAAAGACGTTTGGAGACGCTAAGCTAAGAGATGAAGCCCAGAGTTTGCCCCAGAGAAGCTAAAGACCCCCAGATGCTTAGAGAGAAATGCCCTGGGAGAACAGTCAAAGATGCACAGGAGCTGAGAGAGAGAGAAGCTGAGAGAGGGAAGCTGAGAGAGGCAGAAGCCCAGAGATACTGGAGAAAGTGATTTTGAAATTAAAACCCAGGAGCAAAGGACCAGCAGACGCCAGCCAGGTGCCTTCCCAGCAGACAGATATGTTTTGGACACCATCAACCTTTCTTCAGTGAGGGTATCCTCTTGTTGATGCCTTAGTTCGGACACTTTTATGGCTGTAGCACTGAAAATTAGTAACCTAATAAATCCCCTTTATAAAAACCAATCAATTTCTGGTATTTTGCATAATGGCAGCTTTAGCAAACCGCAACAGCATGAAATCAGATAATGGCATGAATTTATTCCCAGTAACAGACAATCCTCTGTTTTCCCCACATCCAGGGCTGCGGCTGTCCCTGCCTTCTTAGCAAATTCCCTGAAAGGGTTTTTAAGTAATGGCTGCCTCTTTCTGTGGGTCAACCCCTGATCTTTCTAAAGTAGACTCAACTTCCCTAAGTGGGGTTTAAAAGCTGATAAGACATGTAAGTGCTTCATGAAATGCCACTTTGATTTTAATTTAAAGCTCCAAAAGTGAAATATTGTTATTAACCCCAGAGGGAGCCATATATATATAATATTTTAACATTCCACCTTTATTTTGAGTTAGCCTTGACACTTTATATCCTACTTCCAGTCTATTCTTATTAATGTGTTATCCTGTTGCACATTTTTAAAATTTACTTTTGTACTGGGACCAGTACAGTGCCCAGGAAGGGCAGGATTCCTTTATAAAGTGACAGTTGCAGCCTTGCCAGGAAATGAGGCATTTTCACAGTAATTTTTGCTTGGCCCGGGTAAGGATTTGTACATTATAATATAAAGGTGCATCTGATCTTTATAGAACTTATACTCCTGAAAGCTAAATAATAAAACCACACTGAAAAGTAGTTTCTAAAATCCTGAAAAATACTCCTCTCATCCCTACCTTCAATCCCACTTGCAGCTCTTTCCTGACTAGCAAAGACTGATAAAGAGCACCTGTGGTATCTGTCCTCTTTCTCTTAATCCCAAGCCCCTGGCTGTCATTTAACCCGGAGCTGGCTAGATGAAGTAGACAAAGCCCCACCAAAGGTGCTTCAAGAGGTAGCTGGCTATTCCATTAGAAGAATTAGAAGATTGAAGGTAAAATGTACTTCAGACCTCATCTGATACTCCTTTGGAGCCACTGTGGTAGAAGAAAGGAAAGAAGGCAGGGTTTCTGAATCCTACTAGGCTCCTTGAGCTGAATTTGACTTTTTTTCTATGCCTTTAGGGTCAGTTTTATTTGTTTTGTTTTTCGATCATGACCCGCAGTAAAAGTGGATGATTGAAAGAAGAATAAATAATGTGTACACCAAAGCAACTAAAACGATAGGTTTCAGAAACACTTGCCTTTTATTACATCCGATGCATTCTGCAAGTTTCTGTTCATTTTCACTTTTAAAATACTGCCAGAGAACACAAACGAGTTGATCAAATTACAACTTGCCTCCTGGATCAAAACCTAGGACTTAAAGTTGCCCACAGGCCAGAGGTCCAATTCCTTACCTAACCCTCACAGTCAAGGGTCTTTAATTCACTGGGGTTAGAGCCAACCTCCATCCTCCAGGGTATCGAAGGGCTCTCTGCCCCCATCCTGAGTCCTGCCACACTCTAATTCCATCCAGTCGTGGCTCCAGCCCATCCCACCCCTGTGGCCTTGTCTCTCCAGGCCTGGTGCTGCAGCTGCTATGTCTCGCTGCTTCCCTCAGCTTGAGGTAATAATTGTTTTGCAGAAGCAAAGCCCCATTTGCTCTCTGCTTCTCCAAGATGCTGGTTCTCTTCCACCTCCACTGCACCTCTAAATTCTTCTAAAGACTTAAGCTTTAAGAAAACAAAAGCCAGAAACATTTACAGGCTCCTTCCTGTTCCCAGCCCCCCCCCCCATTATCTTCCCTGAAGCGAGGAGGTTGGGTCTTATTTAAATGGAGAAGTAAGGAAAAGGAGAAGGATGTGTGGGGGCAGGGGAGATTTCTTAATAGTTCAAAAGGTTACTCCATTAAATGTCTCCTTAATCAGAGGATGAACTTTCAAGGAACCGGACAACCCTTTCTTACCTCAGATGAGTAGGGGCATCTGTTATGATTGTGGTCCTAGTTAAAGGATAATTTTCCAAAAAGAATAAACTCATACAGCCTTGAAATGTGCGCATTAAAGATTTTATTTAATTCATAATAAGGGAACCAGATAGATGTTTTAACAGATTCAGAGGAGAACACAGAGAACAGACACATTTATAGTCCAGGAATATTGACTATTGAATTGGAGGCAAAGCTAGCTTTTTCCACAGGAGTGGGAGAGGTAAATTGAACTGCTACCAGACAGGACATAATTTGCATTTCTAGAAACAAGAATTATTTTGCATTGCTATCAGTTATCTACAGGAAAGAGTTGTAAAATAGCTTCCGCAGAGTCAGAATCAGATAACCTTGAAGGGTGTGCTCTAGACTAGACAACGTGGTTTTTCACTGCAGCACTACACTCTGTACTAACAATAATGCAATGCAATGTACGAACTATAAATAAAAGGATTTGTGGTGCCTAGTTCAGTCTAGAAGGGGACTACTGTGTCAGTTGGTGTGGTATGACAGCTTTTTAGAGCTCCTACCTACAAGCTGGAAAACACTGACTGACAGGCGTGAGCAAATGTGTCCGAAGAACGATGTGGCAGTAGGTGGCAGCAAAACTCTATCCCTGAAGAATGTGGCCTTCAGAAAATGCAACCTTCAGAAAGAATTTCCTAAAATACGATTAACTGGATCTTTAAGGAGTCCATAAATCCTCCTGATTGTATGCAAAATGTTGTGCATTTGTGCATTGCTCTAGGAAGAGAGTCCTTGATATTTTGTTTTAAATCTGATGAAAGCTGTGAATTACTTCAGCCAAATTTTGGAAATTCCCTCTGTCCCAGCTATCAAAGTCACAAATTGGTTGCCAAATCAGCTTCAAGTTAGAAACACCTAAGGAGTTGTTAGGTCAAACCATATGAAACTGCCATTTTTATAGGTCAATCAGTTGAATATTGGCAGTTTCATGTGGTTCAACCTATAGCTACAGATTGCTAGTTGGCTCCATCCTTGCCCCATTCTGGTACGGAATATTTGATGAACATCTGAAATCAAATGACACTTCCAAGTTGAAGTTAAGGAAATGGGCTGTTGGATTCTGGTACCATCCCAAGACCTCAATGTTTTAAGAACCAATATGGTCTTAGGACACCACCACCCAGTTCACTAGTGTGCATTCTCAAGGTATCCAGTCTGAGGACCACCAGCTTCAGAATCTCCTGGAGTTGCTTCCTAAAATTCTTCTCACCAGGCCCCACCGCAAACTCCCTGAATTAGACTCTGAGGCTGGGTCATCTGCATTCTAAATAGGCACAATAAAGAATAAGCAATCCCAGTGGGTGGTAGAAGAAAGTATGAGTTGAGTTCTATCAACTATATCAAAGCTTAATTGTCAGAATGTTTAAATCGTGATTCTCATTCAAATATAGAAGGACATGTATCAAAGGTTTTATTCAGTTCATTCATTTATGAGGGAACCAGTTAGATGGCAAAGCCAATTCCAAGAGCATCTGAGGAAAATGGGTCTATACACATAATCTACCAGGAAAGACATTTGCAAAACAGAAAAGAGTGTTAGAATAAGATTACTAGGTTACAAACAAAACTGATTAATAACGGGCAGGCTAATAAAAATGTAACCTTTGGGGTTATCTTTCCTGCCAGACAGAAAAATACAAATTAACATGTAACTTCACAGTATCTGGGCTCCCATCAAATAATGAATACCAAAGTCAAACAGGGATACATTCTTCTAGAAAGTTAAATAATCCTCCAATGGAGTTGTTGAACAATTCCCTAGTATGACATTGAAAGGACGTGCTGCCCAACTTTTTTTGCCTTATTTCCAAATTTTAAATAATTCTTACCAGTGAAAGGGCCTCATCTAGAATGAAGACAGCAGAACATGAAAAGTGTGAACTGTAAACATCTGGGTGAGGAAAAGGAGAGTATGGTAATTTTCAGACTGGAGCAGATAATTCAGAAATAGGATCAATTAATTCAGAGGGAGGAGAAAACTGACGAATGGTCAGAATTCATGTGTAACCTCTCGGATTTTATTTTAGATACTGCCTCCTGCTGTTTTTTTTTTGTTTTGTTTTGTTTTTTTAAATTCAGTTTTATTGAAATATCTTCACAAACCATACAGTCATCCATGGTATACAATCAACTGTTCACAGTATGATCATATAGTTATGCGTTCATCACCACAATCTATTTCTGAACATTTTCCTTACATCAGAAAGAATCAGAATAAGAATAAAAAATAAAAGTGAAAAGAGAATACCCAAACCATCCCCCCATCCCACCCTATTTGTCATTTAGTTTTTACTCCCATTTTTCTACTGATTTTTTTTCAATTTTTTAACTTTGTTTATCAAAAAATTAAAAACAAACAGGCAAACAACAACCAAAAAAACCCCACAACATTTCAAACAAAGCAATGGATTAAGGAAAACAAATAACCTAAAATAATTACTTTGCTTCCAATATGTTCCTACCATACCCCAAGAAAATTAATAAACCATGTCCAAACAGAGGAGTAAGAAAAACAAATAATCTAAAATAACTACATTGCTTCCAACATGTTCCTACCATACCCCAAGAAAATTAACAACCCCTAAGAAAACAATGGAATAAGAGAAAAAAAAACCTAAAATAACTCTATTGCTTCCAACATGATCTTACTATATCCAAGAAAGTTTACAAACCATAATCATTCCTGAGCATTCCCATAACATTGAGATTACCCTCCATAGTTTATCTGTTCTTATTAGATTATCATTCCCCCTCCACTAATTGGTATCTCTAGGTCCCCTACATTCTACAGTATAAAACATTGTACATTTTTCACAGAATTCACATTAGTGGTAACATACAATATGTCTCTTTTTGTGCCTGGCTTATTTTGCTCAGCATTATGTCTTTTTTTTTTTTTTTTTAATCTTCATTTTATTGAGATATATTCATATACCACGCAGTCATACAAAACAAATCGTACTTTCGATTGTTCACAGTACCATTACATAGTTGTACATTCATCACCCAAATCAATCCCTGACACCTTCATTAGCACACACACAAGAATAACAAGAATAATAATTAGAGTGAAAAAGAGCAATTGAAGTAAAAAAGAACACTGGGTACCTTTGTCTGTTTGTTTCCTTCCCCTATTTTTCTACTCATCCATCCATAAACTAGACGAAGTGGAGTGTGGTCCTTATGGCTTTCCCAATCCCCTTGTCACCCCTCATAAGGTACATTTTTATACAACTGTCTTCGAGATTCATGGGTTCTGGGTTGTAGTTTGATAGTTTCAGGTATCCACCACCAGCTACCCCAATTCTTTAGAACCTAAAAAGGGTTGTCTAAAGTGTGCGTAAGAGTGCCCACCAGAGTGACCTCTCAGCTCCTTTTGGATTCTCTCTGCCACTGAAGCTTATTTCATTTCCTTTCACATCCCCCTTTTGGTCAAGAAGATGTTCTCTGTCCCACGATGCCGGGTCTACATTCCTCCCCGGGAGTCATATTCCACGTTGCCAGGGAGATTCACTCCCCTGGGTGTCTGATCCCACATAGGGGGGAGGGCAGTGATTTCACCTTTCAAGTTGGCTTAGCTAGAGAGACATCCTCCTGCTGTTTTAATAAGGGATTTGTTACCTTTAGAATTATTATGCTTACAAACTAGCCAATCCCTAATAATGTCTCTTAGAAGTTCATCTTAAAAGTCAACCAAGGTTTTAAACTTTGTTCTTTAGTTTCCTGTTTAAACACTTGGGTGCTTTGTTGTTTAAACATCACAAATGTCCTCTGATTTTTAGAGGAAGCAATTGTCTATGTGGGGATTGAACCATGACCATCAAGAAACAATGAACTTAAATAGAAAAACCATGTATCTCAACCCACCCTTGGTGTTTTTTCATAGCTGCTTTTTTTTGCCTTTAGAAAGATAATTTAGGAACTAATATCTCTATGAACATACACTCAAGTTTAGCTACTCCCTCATTTCATTGTGGTTTCCTTCTATTGATTTCAAATAAAATTAAAATTTAGCATTTTTTGTAAAGGAATCTTTATAGTTGTCATCTCTAAGTGGGATAAGAGGTAATATTTATTTTCATCTTTGTACTTTTCTGTATTCCACACCCCTCTTTTCTTTTTTAGCTAAGAACATGTCTTTTTTATTAAACTAACTTAAAGAACTCACTTCACTGATTAAATTTATCATTCTTTAAGTTATTGATAGCAACAGCATCTATCATTTATCAGTTACTTTAATTTTGAAAAAATAATTCACATTTTTCTAAACAAATTTATTGAGATATATTTTAAGATTATAAAATTCACCAATTTCTGGATACAGTTCAATGATTTTTAGTAACTTTACCAAGTAGTGCAAACATCACCATAAATCAATTTTAAAACATTTTCTTCTCCACAAAAAGATCCCTCATACCCATTCCTATCTAGCCCCAAGCAATCATTAATCTACTTTCTTTCTTTATAAATTTGTGTTTTCTGGACATTGCGTATAAGTGGAATCTTATGATATGTGGTCTCTTGTGCCTGGCTTGCATGTTTTTGAGATTTGTCCATGTCAAAGGATGTACGAGTATTTCATTCCTTTCTTTGCCAAATAGAATTCCATCGTATGGATTTACCACATTTTGTCTCTCTATTCACCAACTGATGGACACTTAGGTTGTTTCCAGTTTGGGGATATTATGAATATGCTGCTATGAATAGTCACATGCAAGTCTTTGTGTGGGCATATGTTTTCATCTCTCTTGGGTAAATACCAATGAGTGGAATCCTGGGGTTTATGGAAGTTTTATGTTTAACTTTTTGAGAAACTGCCAAACTGTTTTTCAAAGTGTCTGTATCATTTTACATTCCAGCCAACAATGTCTGAGGGTTCCCATTTTCCACACCCTTGCTAGCCCTTGACTGTCATATTTATTATAGTCATTCTAGTGGGTGTAAAATGGTATTTCATTGTGGTTTGGTTTTGCATTTCACCGATGGCTAATGATGTTGAATATCTTTTCATGTGCTTATTAGTCATTGGTATATCTTTTTTGGTAAAAATGTCTGTTCATATCTTTTGTACATTTTTTATTGGGCTATTTGTCTTATTTATTTCTATGAGTTCTTTCTGTATTCTGGGTGCATGTCCTTTATTGGATACATGTTTTGCAAGTAGCTTCTTCCAATCAGTTGCTTGTCTTTCCATGTTCTTAATGGTGTTTTTTGAAGTGCAAAAGTTTTGAATTTTGAAGAAATCCAATTGATGAATTATTTTCTTTTATAGACCATGCTTTTGGTGTCATATCTAAGAAATCATTGCCTAATCCAAGGTCTCATAAATTTTCTCCTATGTTTTCTTCTAAAAGTTTTACTGTTTTAGCTCTCACATTTAAGTTTATGATCTATTTTGAGTCAATTTTTGTGTATGGTATAAGGTGAGGGTCACATTTCATCTTTTTGCATATGGATATCTAGTCCCACCCCTAGTTATTGAACAAACTATACTTTCTTCAATGAATTGCCTTGCATCTTTGTAAAAAAATCAATTGACTATAAATATAAGAATTTATTTCTGATCATTCAATTGTTTCATTGATCTATATGTCTGTTTTTATGCCAGTGGCACATTGTGTAGATTACTGTAAATTTATAGTAGGCTTTGAAATCAGGAAGTGAAAGTCCTCCAATTTTGCTCTTCCTTTTCAAAACAATCTAAGAATCTGCTTGTCAATTTCTGTCAAAGAAAAAAGGTCTGCTGGGATTGTGGTCAGAATTGTATTGAATCTATAGGTTACTTTGGGAACAATTGCCATCTTAACATTTATTGAGACTTCCAATCCATGAACATGAGATCTTTAATTTTCCTCAGCAGAGTTTTATAATTTTTGCTGTACAAGTCTTATATTTCTTTTGCTAAATTTATTCCTAAATATTTTATTATTTTTGAAGCTATTGTGAATGGAATTTATTCTTAATTTGATTTTCAGATTATTCATTGCTCATATATAGAAACAGTTGATTTTTTAAAACATTGGTCTTGTATACTGTGACCTTAGTTCTAATTGTTTGTGGATTCATTAGGATTTTCTACGTAAAGGATCATGTCATATATGAATAAAGACAGTTTTACTTTTTCCTTACCAATCTGCATGCCTTTTATTTCTTTTTCTTGCTTTACTGCACTGGTTAGAACCTCCAATAATATTTTCAATAGATGAAGTAAGAGTGAACATCCTTGCCTTGTTTCTGATCTTTAAGGGGAAAGCACTCAGTCTTTCACAATTGATTATGGTATCCACTGTATGGTTTTTGTAGATGCCCTCTGTCAGGTTGAGAATATTCCAATTTTGTTAAAAGTGTTTTGTTTTTTTTTTTAATCACAAATAGGTGTTAAATTTTTTATTTTTAAATTCTCTTCATAATAAAGACATCACATATTCATTACAGAAAATTAGAAACATATAGCCTACTAAAAAGAGTAATATAACACTTATGATTTTACTTACCCATTTTCTATGTCAGATCTATGAATATATATGAGTATGTGTATAGCTTAGGGATAGAGATCAAAATAGAGCTAGAGATATATGTTTTTTCTAATCCTGCAAGATAGGCATAATTAACCAGATTTTACAGAAGAGAAAAAGAGAGGTTAAGTTAAGCCAAAGGTCACCCAGCTAGTTAGGCTGGGGGTGGGAGTGGGGGAGAAAGGAATCTAGCATCACAGTTGCAGCAGAGTGATGGAGGAAGAAAAAGCTGAGTTTTAAATCCTAAATAGTGGCCCCTTGTTTCTCCTTGAGTTTTGTCCGTACCTTGTCCTTGCTGACTCTTTGACAGCAGGTTTTGGGGGCTGGGCCACACAGCTCACAAACACTGGTGGGCAGCCCCATAGAGGGGCATTTCCCTCTAGTGGAACAACTTCCCTAAGGGAACTGGACCCTCTAAGGGACCACCCAGCAAGCTCTTGCTTGGTAATTTAGGTTACATTTTCCAAAGAGTGGAGGAAGAGTTTAGCAGAGTGAGCTGGACTATCTGGGTTCACCTTCTGTTTCTGCCACTTATTAGCCTTGGATAAGTTACCCTCTATACACCTCAGTTTCTTCACATGTAAAATGTGAATAATAGTGTCTACATTGCTGGGTTGTTGTGAGGTTTAAAGGAGATAAAATATAGAAACTGCTTACACCAGCACCTGGCCAAAGTAAACACTGAATAAGCATTGAATATTGTTATTATTATCATTACTTGCTACAGAATCATCCTTGGGGGTCCCAGAAGCTTAGAAGATTCTTGGACTCTCTCTATATCTTCCTGGCTGCTGACCACCACAGCATATTATGGCCAAAACTTCATGCTGTTTTTTTTCTGCAGGGTTTTCCAGTTGTGCCTGCCCAGGTGGTAAGACGAGAGTGGCAGTTGATGACAATATTTCCTAAGAGAAAGTGCCCCCCTAGTAGCTCAAGGGGCAGAGATAGGAAGCACTTGTCCCCTCCTTCTGTGCTCCAGTCCCAGACTATAGGAAATGCTTTATTTCATGGTCTTCTCTAAGTTCCACCCTCACACCCTGATGATGGGCCCAACTCATCCCCCCCAGAGAGCTTGCTGTCTCTCCTCCCTTCCAAATACCTTTCCACTTTGGGAGAAGAGTTAGAGTGGACTTGGTAAGAATTATCTCAGTTTTTCTGCTCTGGATCCTACACACCCACAGTCTGGAGTAAAGGAGCCTCTCCCTTTCCCTTATAACTCCTAAACCCTCCCCTTCAACTCCAATGGAAGGATTTAACAAGTTAAATCTGAAAACGTGAGCCAGCCCCCACTTTGCAGAAGCTGATTGGATCAGGGGTAGATACCTGGTTCTTGAACAAGCCCAATCAGATACTTGAGAATTTGAACTAAGAACTTTTTAAAAGTCTGGCTGTAATATTCTGTAAACTGGAAGATCTCAGATTCAGGTTGGGGTAACCTATTGGGGATCATGTGTACCAAAGGGCCAGTGGGTAAAGGTTAACTGCAGAGACAAGCAGAAGGGCTTGTGTGTGTATGCAGAATTGTGTGTGTGTATGTATGTGTGTGTGTAAGAGAGAGAGAGACAAACAGACAACCTTGGTTCTTGAAGGATTTTCATTCTAGAGTTTCAGGAGTCCCCACAGAATGTCCTACCCTTAGTTTTCCATACCCCTGTCCCCTAAGAAACTCTCTCCAACTGATTCAAGCAAGCATACTCCAAGCAGACTGGTACTTAGAAGGAAGAGCAGTGCTTAAAAGCTCTTTGGCAAGAGATCAGACAAACTAGGCTTGAACCCGGTCTCTACCATTTTCTAGCTGTCTGACCTTGGACAGATTGCTCTCTGAGCTTCAATTTCTACATCTAGTAAAATAGGAATAACAAACTTAACCTTATAAATTGCTGGGAGGATTATGCAAAACAATGAATATGAAATACTTAGGGTGATGCCTGCCATATAAATGACAAACAAGAAATAATAATTTCTGTATTATGATAATTTATAACTTCCTTTTCAATTGACCATTTAGTGTTATACAATTTGCATGATATTCATCTAGCTACTCCAAATTACTTTTGCAAGTGTTTACATGTTATAGCTTTTATCCATCCTTTTTTTCTCCAAACATTCTGTGTCCTAATATTTAAAGTATTTCTTGTAAACAATGTATTATTTTTTTTAATCTGGTCTGACCATCTTTGTCTTTTAACTGGTGTGTTTAGTCCATTTACCTTTAATGTAGTTACTGACATCGTTGTGTTTAAGTCTACCATTTTGCTATTGGACATGGCCCTTTTTCCTAGAGTGTGGCCTTTCTGAGGTCTCAACAAAAAGTCCAAGATGTTTGCCAAAGTCACTGGAGTGGGACGTGAAACTCTGTCTCCTTAGCATTGTGCAGCAGCTGAAGTCTGTTCAACTCTTCAACTTCCCAGCTGTTATTTTCTGCAGGGCTTCTTGGAGTTCTCACTGTGTGTGTGCAGCTTAGGAGTCAGCCAACAACTTAAGGAGAACTTCTACATAGACTTTGGGCCTCATTCAGTCCCCTCCATCATTTTCCCTTCTAGTTCCAACTATTCTGGCAGCCTTAAACTCTGGTCTCAGCCAAGTAAGACTGCCACTTTCTGCTATCACCCACTCCGTCTCAGCACAACCAGTGATTTAGAAAATGCACTCACGAAAAAAACAGAGTGAATGAATATATGCTCATCTCATATGTTTCCCATCTCTCAAGGATCATCAACTCTCAGGTCCTACCTGCTCTGGTCACTTTCCAATGCCTTCAGATAGTTGTTTTTGATATTTTGTCCAGCTTTTTTTTTTTTTTTTTAAACTTAAACAGCTATTTATTGAGCACCTGCTATGAACCAGCACTGTTCTACATGCTGAGCTACACTAGTATACAAAACAAAATCCTTATGCTCAAATTTCTTTTTTTTATTCCTTTAATTAAGATATATTCACATACCATATAGTCATACAAAACAAAGTGTACATTCAATTGTTCACAGTACCACCACATAGTTGTGCACTCATCATCAAAATCAATCTCTGACACCTTCATTACCACACACACAAAAATAACAGGAATAAAAATTAAAGTGAAAAAGAGCAATTAAAGTAAAAAAGAATACTGGGTGCCTTTTTGTTTGTTTGTTTGTTTGTTTCCTTCCCCCATTTTTCTACTCATCCATCCATAAATGAGACAAAGGGGAGTATGGTCCATATGGTTTTCCCAATCACATTGTCACCCCTCATTACATTTTTATACAATCCTCTTCAAGATTCATGGGTTCTGGGTTGTAGTTTGATAGTTTCAGGTATTTACTGTGTCCAGCTTTTATAATTATTTTGGTAGGAAGATTAGTGTGATACAAGTCATTCCCCTATGACCGGAACTGGAAGCCTTATGCTATAACCATTTATTGAGCACTTCCCCAAACTGCCCTACAGTGAGCAGCAAAAGTTTCTGTTGGCAAGTAGTTGACTTGTTCCTATTTCAATCTTTAGAGAATGGAATGATCTTATAGGTTGGGCCACAGACAATGTCATCTGAGATATTTAACTGATATCACACTGAGATGTGGGCATTTATTGAGAATTATTTGGTCCCGAGAATACAGAAGAATTCAGGAGCCTAACAGTTTCAAGATATTTGCATTGCTTAAGATTTCTCTCAAAGATCATAAGACCTAGGCAGGAAAAGCCAAGGAAAATAAAAACCAATCTAATGAGTGACTTGGTGAGAAAGTCATACTTCTGGAAATTGATTGAAGATGTAGGCAATTATATAATCTAGAAGATAAGACTAAAAAAAGATCACTTCTTTCGGGTCATAAAGCCATTGACTAAGCAACAATAAATAGTGTCTCTTGGGGACTCTAGAAAGAAATGAATATGTTTCACAAGTAAACTTTAAAATGCTGAGGAGCAATCACTAAAATTACTTGAGATGATATATTGGTTTCCTTCAGTGGATTGTAAAGAATCACTCTGGAGGTCTATAGCTCTGGATCTCATGCCCAGAGGAAATTTCTGGTAGGGAGTAACTTCAGTTAATTGTGATGGTTCTTGTCTTCTTCAGCGTGTATTTTTCAACCCTGGTCATCAATCAGGGTACAAAAGCAGTTTTTTAACAGAGAAAATTTAGTATCAAAGAATTATTAATCAGTGTCTTAGTTTGCCAGGCTGCTATGACAGATCCACACAAAGGGTTGGCTTCAATAACATGTGTTTAGAGTTTTGAAGGCTAGAAATCCAACATAAAGGCACCGCCAAGACCAGGCTTTCTCCCTGAAGACGGTAGCATTCTGGGGCTGGCTCGCCACAATCCTTGGGGTTCCTTGGCTTGCATTATGCATCTCCCACTGACTTCCAGCTTCTTCCTGTGGCCTTCCTTTTATAAGGACTCCAGTAATAAGGGTTAAAGCCAACCCTGTTTCCGTTGGGCCACACCTAAATAGGATCTTCCAAGATTCTACTCACAAATGAGTCCACACCTTAACTGATAATACATCTTCAAAGGGTCCTATTTAGGAATGGGTTTACACCTACAGAAACATTGATTAAGATAAAGAACATGTCTTTCATTGGGGTTCATAATTTAATCTACCACAATCAGGTGTTAGACATATACAAAGGCAAAAAGAGGACACAGAAGAATCACAGAGGTTTTAACTACCATAAGCAACTAGCACCCTTAGGCCTGGACAAACACCTAAAGTCCTCTTAAATGTTTTTATACTCTACTTAGACTTAAATTTCAACATTAAAATCATGAGTCTAAATTAATTACTCAATTATACATTTTAAAGTGGAGTTATAAAAACTCATTCTAATAGGCCTCATTCTCTTAAATATCACATGTGCTTAAAACATCAAAGATGCACAGACTTCTTCTTAACATAAAAATATCAGTGCTACAGTTTTGTTTCTCTTAAATCTTTTTGCACGTGAATCTACATCTTCCTGGGTTTGTTGGGTCTTAAGCTCTCATCTCACAGCTTTAAGACCTCCTCTATAATTTGTGATGTTAGGGCTGGGGTTCTCAAACCATATTTCTGCCTTGCCGCCTCGGTCCCTTTTGGCTCTGCCAATAAGAGGACACTAAATGGAGACTGGAAAGCTGGAGGAGTGAGAAGAGACTTGCTCATTTCCGTTTGCTTCCTGTCTTTGTCAGCCTCACCTGACAGACATTTGGTTCCAGTAGCAAAAGTTAGTTCCTGTTTGTGGTTTTTCCATACTCCCAGAACCAGCCTCAACATCCTGCCTCAGAGAAACCAGCACCAGCTGGCCGTGCCCTCCTCAGAAGACTGAGGCCCAGCCCTCAGGGCCCCTTCCCTAAACTTTTAAATCTCATTAATCCCATTTAAGAGGACTTCAGGTGTCCCTTATTTATAAGTTTAATTTATTAGCACCTATAAGAATTTAAGATTTGGGAAGATTTTGTTTATTGTTAGAAAAATGGAACTGCATAAAAAAGAAATAAATGTATTAAATTTATAAGGGCATTTAAAAAGTGTTTGGAGCGCTTAGCTAAGCTAGTAAACAAGACCAAGTACATTCAAAGTCTCCTCCGAAGTGACTGCTAAATTCTGCTACACATATAAATAAAATAATAAAATTCATAAGCTAAACTTCAAAGCCTGAAAAAGGTTTTTGAATTTGTCTCTTAAACTGAATATAGACTTTAAAGAGAAAATTATTTGTTATTTATTAAACTGTCAATAATTAATTATTAAACTTATTAAAACCTTACTCTTTAAAGCCACATTTAAGCTTATTAATATTAATTTTTAAAGAAAAACTGAAATCTTTTCTGCATATGAAACCCATAGTTTGAGGGAAGCAGCAGTGTTCCTCACTTTTCTGGAGACTCTCTCACCTTTTAGCAGGCTGAGGAGACTATGCCCCTGGTTTAGCTATTCCTCATTTTCTCTACAGCTAGGATACTTCATAGAAATAGGGAATGGCCACTGTGTAACTGAGAAGTTAGGATTTAAGGGATGATGATGATTACTGAATCATTATATAGACATTCCTTTTTACTTTCTGGTATATTAGACAGAAGAAAATACCTGAAATCTCTGAACTGTAATCCAGCTTCCTTGATCTCTGATAATGATTGTATAGCCTCTATTTTGTGCCCTTGCGATTTTAAAACCTGTGACTAATCCTCACTTACATCTATTTATCCAGTTTTCGACTTTAGTGTATCATGATCACTAAAGACAGCCCCTGATGTTTATTAATGAAAGGTCTTTGGTCAGCCCAGAACTAACCCACCCCAAGTCCAAAGTTATCTTGATGTCCAAAGCTGGATCTAACCAAAATGGGCCCATCTGGCATGTGCAGTAGCTTAGACTTTAACCTATAAGAGACCTATACTTCATTATAATACTAACAATCATGCCCATCACCATATTAATGCCTCCATTTTCTTACATATGTTCTGTGATTAAGCATGTTATCAATCTGCACATGCTCAGTAATTAGATCACCTCTAATTACATCATCTGGGCCCATTGTGCTCATTATCCTAAAACCTGCCCATCTTTTAATACTGCAAAACTATCAGTATTATTGCAGTTCAGGGAGACAGACTTTTGTGCCAATAGGCCATCTGTTCTCCTGCTTCATGCCTAACAATAAACTCTTTCTCTCTTTGAAATCCCAGGTTCTCAGGAATTGGTCATTTGAACGCATCAGGCAGAGAACCCATTGCCTTGGTCTGGTAACAACTGGACTTGAGGTGATGGGACCTGGGGGGCGAGTCCTGGCTCCATTGCTTAAAGGACCTGAACCTTGGTTTTCTTGTCTGCAGATGGGGCAGATATCTGCCTCGCAAGTTGATTATGAGGCTCAGGACAGTGCCTGGCACAATGGGGCAGCAGGATTTGATTCTCACCTTGTGGGTGTCCTCAGGCTACAGGAGAGGCTGGATCACTGACTATAGCTGGAGTTAGGGCAAGGAGGTCTTGCCTGCTCTTACTGGCCTGGGACACTCCCTCTTACTTAATGGCAGGAGGGCTCATTCAACAAGATGACCTTGTGCCAAACAAACAGGAACAAACTCTCTCTCCCTCAGGCAGATGTTACAGGCCCCAAAGGCACTTTTCACCCAAGTCAGAAAGGGTGAAGAAAGGCAGCTGGCTCAGAAGCAAACAGCAGTCCTGTGGACAGGGTTAAACTCTCTGTAGAGAAGTGGCAGCCACTGGCTAGAGCAGGAAACCTGTAGGGAGGGCACTCTGATCCTGGACCTGAGTCTCTGCTCCTCTGTTCACAGGATAACCTGGTCACCATAGCCACAGAGGGAACATGCATGAATAGCAGCACTGCTTAGAGAGAAAGAAGATAGCAGATGGCTGTCCTTTCTGCAAATATCTGTCAGGCAGGGGGTGGAAATCACAATTCTCCCCATCCCATTCATTTCTTCAAAGCATATGACTTAAAACTCTCTCTGTATTGCTGGGCCGCGGCATGCAAATATAAATCTTATGCATCCTTGCCTTGTTGGGGTAGCCCCTGAGAAGTGGCTCCTTCTACCTGGAGAAGTGATGGGGAAGTCCTCCAGGGACAGGAAGCAGCAAGAGCAAGGCAGGAGGATGTGGACAGCAACGAGTCCTGGTGGGTCTGATGCTGGTTCACAGGGGAATCAGAGAGCCACGGGTGAGGCCTGAAACATAGGTTGGCGCCAGCTTGTGAAAGACCTTGAAGTCAAGTTCAAGAGTGTGGATTGTACCGTAAGCCAGGAAAGGTTTTAAGCACAGATTGCATTTTATAAAGATTAGCTGGGGACTATCATAAAGGAAGTGACAGAGTCTGGAGACAAATACAGGAAGTACATATGAGAAGGGAAAGGAGAGGAAAGATTTGAGCAAGGGACTCAGGAACCAAGGTCACCGTGGAAGTCTAGGCCATGGTGGGTGGAGGTCAGGCTCAAACCCCATGGCCCAGGCCACCAGTCTCCTCTGGACACTGAGATCAGCATCCACATACTACAGACTCGTCTTCCCAGGGAGCCCAACACACCACATGTCTGGCCTTTCTCCTGCTGATGGAAATCTTCAGCCCAGCTGGAAAAGAGACAGAGACCAGAGGGAAGGAGTCAGAGAAGAGCAGTCATCCTGGCTGACTCGGGGCCAGACTCATCAGTTGGGCTCTTGGCCAGCGGACTGATGAGTGGCATTTAGGGACTTTCAGAGAGCTCACTACTGCTCCTCAGTCAGCATGAATGCAGGGCAAACCCTTGGAGAGAACGTTCTTTGTCCATCTTGCTTTCCTGCTCTTTCTCTTCCTATCAGCCCTACAATTTTACTGAAACGAGACCCCACAGATGGCAGGTGGACAAGGAGCTTCCTGAGCAGACAAGGTGGTCTGTCAGGAACTTTCTATCTACATAAGAGTAACAAGAAGGGAAAACAAAAACTGAGAAGGATTGCGTGGTAGGAAGAATAATGCCATCTCCCCATTCCCCCCAACCAGGTCCACATTCTAATCCCCAGAACCTGTGAATATGTTACCTTGTGTGGCAAATTCAACTGTGTCAATGTGATGAAATTAAGGATCTAGATGTGGGGACAGTATTCTGGACTACCTGGGTGGGTCCATTAGTCACAAGCATCCTTAAAAGTGGAAGAGGAAGGCAGAAGGTAGCTCAAAGTGATGCGATACAAGAAGGACTCAACCTACCATTGCTGACTTTGAAGGTGGAGGGAAGGGCCACACACCAAGGAAGATGAGCAGCTTCTAGATGGTGGAAGCAGCAAGGAAAGTCTCTTAGAACCTCCAGAAAGGAACACAGCCCTGCTGACTCCTCAGTTAGCCCAGTGAGACGTGTGTTACTCTTCTAAACTACCAAACTACAAGATAATAAATCTGTGTTGTTTTACGCCACTAAATTTCTGGCAATCTGTTACAGCAGTGAGAGGAACCTAATAAAGATTGTTAAGACTGGTGCCTTCTTATCATTCAGGTCTAGCTCAAGTCAACTTCTAGAGAGACCTTCTCCAGCCACCTTGCAGAAGGCGGCCCTCTCATCACCCTCTAATCCCTAGGACTTGTTCCCCCACATCCCCGAGCTTTTCCTTCTCTAAAAGGTTGTGTTTATCTGATTGCTAGTCTTCCCCACTAGATTGTAAACCCCTTCATTATTTGTCCATGATTCCATCCCTATTACCAAGATAAATGCAGTGTAGTAAGGAATTTGGCCTCAATCAAAGAGGTCTAGCCTTTGTGCTCAGCTCCTGGGGGGGGTAACCTCTAAACCCTGGGAATTTTCTGAGTGATAGGAGGGTGTTTGCTATTCATGGTGGGTCCCTGGACCACACCTGACAGTTTATGCTAATGAGGTGACTCCTGGTGGGTCTTTCTGGCCACATATCAGCCAGACTCTGGGGAGGGAAAGCTGGAGACTGAGTTCAACCACATGGGCAATGTCTCAATCAATCACTCCTATGTAATGAGACTCCATTAAAAACCCTGGGCTCCGAAGCTCAGGTGAGCATCCCTGGTTGGCAATATTCCCTGTGATTTGTCACACACCAATGCCGGGAGGGTAACCTGTCCCAGAGGACAATGGAAGCTTCATGTCTGGACCCTCCCAGACTTGGCCCTATAAGCCTCTCCCTTTGGCTGGTTCTAATTTGTACCCTTTCCCTCTATTAAACATGATCATGACTACAATAGTTTTCTGTGCGTTCTGTGAGTCTTTGTAGCAAATTATTGAACCAGAGGGTGGTTTGGGGAATTCCCCCTGAACTTGCAGTTGGTGTCAGAAGTGAAAGTGGTCCTGTGTGGTCTCTTCCCTATAATTTTGTAGTTGAACCCTAACTCCTTACAGTCGGGGTCAGAAGTTTTGGGCAAACTTGCTAGTCTGGAAAACTGTGCCCTTAAATTTGAAGTTTGGCTAACTCCAGGTAAGTGTCTACGCACGTGGAAGCTCCGCAAGTATTGGATGGATGGATGGATGGATGGATGGATGAATACGGTAGAAAAGAACTAATGACATGAAACCCCCTGAGGTAGAATGCTCAGTGGCTATGTGTCATAGTTACGACCTATGAAGGCTCAACAAAAAGGTATACCCTCCCCTTTATATCCTGCAGGAATTTCAATCAGTCCAGGTCACACTGCTTTGAATGCTCTTACTAAGCCTTCCGAGGTCTCAGACTAATGCTGCTACAGCCCATGTAGGAGAATTTATGCAGGGGTAAAATATTATAAATTTCCTCTGCCAAACAGCAGTGTAAGGCAATGTTTTAGGCAATGTTTTATGAGGAGATAGCCCATGAGTAAACATGGTAAATGCTCCCTTTAGTTCAAACACTCCAGGAAGAGAGACCAAGCTGGTTTTAGCAGAAGACTTGGCTTCTCAGGCTTTGTTCACTATTTCCTAAGCTCCACAGACAGGTTGTTTCTCCAGGAAATGATATTTTGCCAAACTGTCCAGGATGGCAAGCAAAACCCGGGGAACATTGGCGGTCCTGAGGCTGCTGCCTAACTTGAGTGGAGGCAAGAAGAAAAAGGACCTGGAGGCAGAGAAAGCAGACCCAGAGAGTGACAGGAAAGGACGCATAAAGATCTAATTTGATTGCTGCACTTGCAAATTAAATCAAGACATACTTGCACACTTGGAGCACCTATCAAGGGAACAGGGCAACATGTACAAAATGATGTTTATTTAATCCATTTGGGAAACAAGCAACATGAAAGGCTTTTTGTTTGACAGCTCACTCAAGGTTTAGATCGTGATTGCTTCCTGTCATTAAACCTCAGCCACAGGAAAACGCTAGCATAAATAATGGGAATGACTCTTCATCTCACTAATAGGAAAAAAAGTGGTTAAAAACACTATAGCTATCACTCTTGCAATAGCTCTGATGGCGCAAGTGCCCATAAACATCAACAAAGTTTTATATGTACTGTTTGAAATATTTACTGTATAAATATCAAATATGTACATTAAAGGTAAAGTTGTAAACTGGCCAACAGTCATCAGCAGTTAAGTACACTGGGTCTGCACTGCCATTCCCATTCTCAGCCTAAGAGCTTATATATTTTACCAATGACTGCCATCCACATGGGGGGTGAAGGAGCACTTGGGATATGGAAAAGGTGTTTTTTTGTTTTTTTTTTTTTAATGCACAACTTTGTAAACTAAGAAAGAGCAATCCAAAGCATGACTAATTACATTGCCTGAATCAATAAATACTTGTCTCATGTGCTACATGTACTAATAAGGACAGAAGCCACTAGTTACAGAAACCATCATTTTGTTACCTACTGATGTTCCATTTGCTAGTGCATGTCACTCAATCTGTGGACTTTATCTAACACATACACAAATTATTTTTTGTTTGAAATTGTCATAAGATTTCCCTTGGATATTTCTCTTCTATCACTCTCTTAGCCGGGAGCCACTTTTTAAACAAAAATTCCAAATTACAAGCCATCAAAAGCATAGCTATGGTCATATTCAGATCTTCACCCAGAAGGGAAATGTTATGCTGTCAAGGCTTAGATGAGTTTAGAAGGCCTCTTATTCCCGTGCTGGAGGCTTAAACTGATTCTTTCCTCCTGCCACACTGGAAGCCAAGCTGCCTCACATCTTTGAGATTTCATAAACAGTGGTTTCCAAAGACTAACAGAGGATCCCAAGAAGATACCAGAAGATGGAGTTGGGGGTGGGGTTTCTCTTTGTCTGGATTTGCTATCACTGGGGCCAATGGGCAAATACAAAAAGAGGACAAGGATTCAAAGTGGTTAAAAACCCCAGACCTGGAGGGAGCAATGCTAAGGACACAGTACAGTAGTAGCAAAGCCTGCTGCCCTAAATAACATTTGGAGGCCTCACATGTTAGAAATTTTAGGCACTTCTGGGCACTTCTTTAATCACCACGAATGAATATCCCTCTCAAAGTCACACTCACACCTTCTCCCATCACAGCCCACTGTAAAAAATGGACATATTCCATTTGCTACAATCCTCTGTTCATGGGCAAGCTGAGTCTCCCTAGCCCAATGCAGCTTTTCTTATAATCTGTGACACTCCCAAATACAAGCCATTCTGGATTCAGGACCAGCTGCTTCCAGAGTTCTGCAGCCTATGAGCCCTACCTGCCACTGATCACTTTGTCTTGAACCACTTCCAAGCTCCTTTCTCAGGTGACTGCTTGTTTTTTAGTTCAAAGACATACCCTATTAGAAATGAACAGTGCAAGATCCTACGTGCAAATATTTGCAAATAATTTTTTTAAAACTATACATATTTTAGAAATTCAAGTCAAATCCAGAACAGATTAGTTGGTTGGTATCAGCCAGCACCTCATGCCCAAAACAGGCAAACTGTCAGTTTCTGAAATCAGAAAGGGATTAAGGCACCAGCTCCCCTGGCAGTTAGTGCCTTGAGTTTAAGAGGAAGCTTCAAAGGAAAGCACTGAGGCGTAATGAAAGACAAAACTTCCCAGCCTCAGTGTCTTCCTGGACCACAAGCCAAAGGCTTTTGTGTAGGCAGTGTTGGATGGATCTTGATCCATCACCAGGACAACTCTTTCCCCCTGTAATTCTGAAACTAAAATAAGGAAGGCACATTCCCAAGTCATGCTTTGTATGGGCTACAGTATACTTTTACTTTACACAAAATAAACTTTTTACCCATAAGCCTCTGAATCACAAAGAATCTAAAGGAACTACAAAAGTCAGCATATCCTTGACGGTTTTGTGTGTGTCCAGACAACCTCCTGCTATAGTTAAGGCCAGGGGCATTGGGAAATGTCATCAGGAGCATCTGACAGGCCAATATTCAGGAAAAAATCCAGAGATGAGGATTTGAGTCAGCAGGCAAGGCTGGAAGCCACAAGGTGAACATTTGGCAATTGGGTCTTCTGTGGCTGCAAAGAGACAGTCACTCACAACAGATATTTCCCCCAGGGCATTTAGACTAGGTCACTACCCTAAAAGAAATGAGGCAACATTGTCCAAAGAAAGTGCCCCTTGGTGATCCATGGGGTTGGAGCCGTGCTCATCCTGGTTTCCAAGCAGGAACTGGGAAACCCTGGAGGGGGTGATTCAGCCGAGGGAAGCACAGTCCAGCTCTGAGTCCTCCTGGCTGCCCCCTCCCACCACCTCCAGTTCATCGGGACTGTCGGTGATGTTGGGCTCACTGGAGCACTGCCGGTGGGGCGGGGCGAAGCTGGGCGGCAGGAGCAGGCACTTGTCCTCACTGCCAGCCTCCTCGCCTAGGCCCGAGTGCATCATGGTGGCCATGGCCAGCAGCTGGATGTCCGAGTGGGCATTGGCCACGGTGTGCCGCCGGACGCTGCCACACTTCTCTAGATAGGCCTCCCCCTCTTGCTCAGTCAGTGGGGTCAGGGCCATCTCATTCAGGGGCCGGCTGACCGTGGTCATCGGGGAGGCATAGTTCAGAAGAGTCACCTTGGGCCGGGCCCTGGAGTGCCTCCTGGCTGCAAGAAAAAAGCAGAAAAGGCTGTAATTGAGGAGGGTGCAGTGGTCATGAAAGCTCCTACATAATCAATGGAAGGGAAAGAGGGAGGTGGTGGCTCAATCTTCAGAAAAAGCTTTAGGTGCAGCCCTGCTGAAAGGCAAGGGAGGAACTTAGCAATGTCTAAATGTTTCTCTTGCAACTCCACCTGCTTATGCCAGATGTACTACCTTTGCCACCCCCTACCCACATATTAGGGAGTCACCAAAGGATGTTCCTTGATAGATCAGGCTCAAGGGAATTCCCTTTCTTGTCCAGCTACTATCTCAGCTTCATCAGATTTGCCCTAAGTTCCCCTTCAACCAGTCTTCTCTGAAGACCTGGACATGGATTAGGCCAACTTCCAAAAGGAGCCCTATGGCTCCATTTGGGAAGATGTGGCTTCTGGAAGATGTAGACTTTAAAACACAAACAAATGAAATGAAAGAGGCCTCAGAAGCATAAATCCCAAGGAAGAGGTAACTGGAGAGAGCTTCAGCTATCAAAACCAGGGTAGTAGGACCATCCTCTGAATCATCCTGAACCAAGGTGGATGGTCTGAGACCCATGTTCTAGTCAAGTCAATTCTTCTGAATTCAGACAGCCTTTGGCACCATCAAAGGACAGGCTAGACTCCACGGATGGCCCCATGGAGGCAGACATGAAGAGGAGGGTCAGGCATGAATTTTTCTACAACTGCTGTTTCTTTCTCACCATATTCCAGAAACCCTGATATGCATTCATCTTATAAGTCCTCCTAAAAACCGAACCTAAGTCATTATGTATTATTAGTTCCTATGTTACAGGTGAGAAATCGGAAGAGCAGAGAGGTACTGACTTACCCAAGACCACACAGCTAGAATGTAGCAGAGCTGGGATTCAAACAAGGTCTGTCTCACAGACCCTCATTCTTCATAGACTAAGCTGCCCTTGCAAAGCCCACAGATTATGATAATAGTCTAAGTACCCTGACAGAAGGATGAGCCAGGTGTATGGGGTACAAAGACAGGAAAAAGCTTATCTATCTGGGGACAATCAAGGAACTTGTAGGGAGGCTATATGTTGATGATGATGCGCCTTCATAGTGACAGAACTCCCAGAGGGGGACAGGGATAACCGTGTTCTGGACAATGGGAACAGCCTGAGCCAAGGTGCGGAGACAGGTGCACCATGAGACCACAGCCTGGCTATGACACAGAGTACATGAAATGATGGAGATGTGCTCCGGCAGGCAGGATCAGCTGTGTCACATGAGGGCCCCTGGATGCCAGGTGGAAGCACCTGTGATGAATCGGAATGGCCATGCATGGGGTATGGGGGGCTCTGCAGGTCTTGAGGGGCAGGATGGGGGCTATGCTTCAGGAAGATTCACCGGGTAGGAGTGCATTGGATGGACTGGAGTCGTTGAGGCCAGAAGTGAGGAAAGGCAGGGAGAAGGCTCAGGCATGATTTTCTATAATAAATATGGATTATGTGTGGGGAAAAAAAATGTAATGCTAAGATCAGAGGGTGAGGTGAGGAAGAGAATGGGCTGGAAACATCACAGGGGCTAATGCTGTGGAACCCAAAAAGGAGAGACCAACAGAGGGGAAAGGCAGGGGGAAGAGGAATCAAGATGGCGGTGGGGGCAGAACTAAGGTCAGGACAGAAGGGGGAGGAGCAAGAGCAGACTGGGGGAGGGGCTAAGGATGGGGCAGGGCCACTCAGTTCTTGGCGCTGGCCACAGTGAGCCTGAGATGCTGACGTGCCTTGAGGGGCAACCCTCCACGCGCAAGAGGATATACTGTTTTACAATTGGGGGAAAAAGTAGCTAAAAACAGAAATTTGGATATTTTCTAATTGGGTATTGAGGGACATAAGAGAATGCTCACAATATAATACTTGGTGACAAAAGCAGGACATAAATAGAATTATTATAAGCATTCTTTTTCCTTTTTTAAGCAAAAGTGGGGTCACAGTGGATGTTGTGTCTCTGGGTAGAGGGATTGCCAGTGATTTTTAAATTCCTTTTTTACCCTTTTTAAAAAATATTTTCTAAATAGTATTCCATGTGCAGGTATTTATTTTATAATGAGAAGGAAACGTTTTGGGGTATAAAACTGGGGAGTTATCTGGACCTCAGTAGTAGCTTGGACCCTCAGAATGGACGTGGTCAGAGTATGAAGAGAGGGGTCAAAGCCTAAATCTTTCTCATGCCTGTCTGCATGTGGAGGGTGGATAAAGCAAGAGGAAATAATGATAAAAACACTTAACAGCTAACACACATCACAGAACTTAGGAGTATCGGGCTCCGACCTGAGCATTTTGGAAATATTCACTAACTAAATCCTCTCAACCCTATGAGGTGGGCACCATTATCATTATTCCCATTTTCAAGATGGAGAAATTAAAGGACTGAGAGCTTATATAACTTGCCTAATGTCACAGAGACATTAGGGATGGAGTACAGACAATTGGCCACCTGAAGCCGAGCATCTTATCCTGTGAGCTCCACTGCCTCTTATGAAAGGAGCAAGACTCAAGGGGTGGGTGGGAGAGGAGAAGAGTTGAAACCGCTTGGTAAACAACCTAAGTCTGGGGAGAAGATTCCCAAAGCAACACTCCCACTCATAGGGCCTCTCCATCTCACACCTTCACGAGGCCCCTGCAGGTACAGAAAACCCGCAAAGTCTGTGGGCTGGAGCAGGCCTGCACAGTCCTCCCCTTGCTCCCCCAGAGGCTCCCCGCCTCTTCTCCTGCTTGGGGGCACACAGTGTCATGAGCGGGTCCCAGGAAACACAACTGCATAGGGCGTAGGGACTGGTGCGTTCTCTTCAATGTACACCTCTCCCAGCCATCCAACTGTCCCAGTTTGCGGGTCACCGTTTCCCCAGCTTTTACAGCCTGAAGACCCCAAAAGACAGAAGAGAAACGCACTGCCCCTCCCAGCAGGACTCTGCAGTGGGGAGCCCCAGAGAGAGGCCTGGCAGTACCAGGAATCCCTCTACACTCTGACAGGATTGTGGGGGTCGGGGTCAGAGGGCGCTCACTTTCTGACGGGATAATTAAATAGTGATGCTCAGAGACTGGGGACAACCCGGCCGTCCTGTTTTAGTTTACCCTCTTCTCTCCCCTAGACCTGGAGGGCCCCAGACAGACCCTGTCGGCCTTGTCGGCCATGTCCAGAATTCATGCTCATGGCCAGGCAGCCCAGTGAGAGCCGCTCTTCTCCATATGCAAAGCTCTCGGCAGTTCCCACCACTGGACTGTTCGTGTATGACATTATACGTGTAATATATTTACATAATATATATAGTATATTATAAATACATAGACAATGTATATATTTACTTTTATATATTTATTTTATTGTTGTTTTTCATATATAGAAAATATATATACAAAAAACAACGATAGAATGAAATCTTCACCTTTAAGACTAAGTCACCAAGTCTGCTGGCTCAGAGCCCCAAGAGCACTGTTTGGCAGTAGCAATAATAGTTTTCCAAAACCAAATAATAACATGTGGAATTTATAGAGTTTACTGAGCATGCTGACATCCACTGCCTCACTGTTTAGTCCCAACATCCCTCTGGAACAAGCAGGGCTGGTCTCACACTATCCCTATTATACAGATGAGGAAAACTGAGGCCCAGCCCTGTTCTCTTAGGTGCTAAGCAGCAGTGCTAAGATCCCCCCTCACTACACTTCTCCTTCTCTCAGGGCAATGCTGCCGCCCTTAGAAGAGGCACTTCTGGTGGGCCCATCCTCCGTTCAGGTAATAGTGAGCACCGCCCCCTAGCAGATGCCAGGGAGAGGCTGGACCATCGGCCCCCCCTCCCTGGGGAAGAGTGATCATGGGACAAAACACCAAGGAGCAACCAAAAAGGAAGACTCAGTCATCATCAAGGCGTGGGTGTTTGCACTCTCCAAGCCACACGTTTCTTTAATGTCCTCACATCCTCACAATAACCAGACATTCCTTTTATGATCACAAAACTCAATGATTACAGTTCGGAGAAACTAAGACGGCGGCTAGCTGAGACAGGGCGAAAGAACGCCTCCGTGAAAAACACTAGCTAAAAGCCAGAAAGTGACCCAGAATACCGGTTACAGCGATGCGCCAGCTGGACAAGGGCTCCTAGCTCCAGAGAGACCATATACTTGGTGAAACCAGGAGTCTGCATTCTGAAATGAGTGAGTAAGCTGGCTGGAAGACCCGCAGCTGCACGGTGGTCTGGGGAAGCCAGGGTTCAGCGTTTGGAGACCAGCTGGCTCTTTTAAAAAAAAGAAAAAGGGAAAAACCCAGGAGTGGCTGCAGCCGTGATTGAGGGAACCACACAGTAAAACACGGCAGGAGGGGGCTGGGCTGGCCTCTCAGTGTCTGGCTGGGAAGATAGCCCGCTGCAGATAACCTTGGGTCTGGGGGAACGGAGGGGAGAGCCGGAAACAGAAAGAAACCCTGCGGCTAGCAGCTGGCTCTCTGGAGGGCTCGATAAACTCCTGCCCGGGGCCGTGCCCATAGCCCAGAGCCCCGCCAGTTGTCCCTGAGCTGGGAAGGAGGAACTGTGCGAGGAGGAGGGGGCTGAGACACCCTGTTCGGCCATTTTTGCTTCACGCTGGGAGCGCACCGCCGCACAGCCTGGCGGCCGGGGGCTTCCCTTGAGGGATGGCGCGCACTGGTGACGTAGCATGGCATTCCCTCGGCTGAGCTCCTGGAGGATCGCGGCTGGGAGGGGGGACCCGCTCAGAGAACCCAGGGTTGCTATGCCAAGTCCAGTGGTTTGTGGATCAGCGAGAGAGAGGGTCTGGGGCTGAACTGAAATGAAGGCTTAGACTCTTGTGGCGGCCTTGAATCTCTGGGAACCTGGAGGATTTGAACATTAAAACATTAAAACTGCCCTTCCTCCCTGGCCACCCATACACATGCCCCACATTCAGGCTGGATGGCTCCAGTAACACACCCAAACTGAGTTCTCCAACTGAACCCACAAGAATCATTTCCCCACACACCATGGGAACAAGGTTGAGAACTGACTTGAAGGATATAGGGGTATCACAGACGCTATCTGCTGCTTAGTTACAGAAAGTGTACATCACCAAACTGTGTCTCTGAAAAATTGGATCGATATCCCTTTTTTTTTTACAACTTGAAAGAACCCTGTCAAGCAAAACAAATGCCAAGAGGCCAAAAACAACAGAAAATCTTAATGCATATGATAAAACCAGAAGATATGGAGAATCCCACTCCAAACACACAAATCAAGATATTGGAAGATACACTATACCTCGCAAAATTAATCGAAGAACTACAATTGAGGAACAAAAACATGGCAAAGGATTTAAAGGACATCAAGAAGACCATGGCCCAGGATATAAGTGACATAAAGAAGACCCTAGAAGAGCATAAAGAAGACATTGCAAGAGTAAATTAAAAAATGGAAGATCTTAGGGAAATAAAAGAAACTGTTGGCCAAATTAAAAAGACTCTGGATATTCACAATACAAGACTAGAGGAAGCTGAACAACATCTCAGTGTCCTAGAAACCCACAGAACAGAAAATGAAAGAACAAAAGAAAGAATGGAGAAAAAAATCGAAAAAATCGAAACTGATCTCAGGGATACGATAGATAAAATAAAACGTCCAAACTTAAGACTCATTGGTGTCCCAGAAGGGGAAGAGAAGGGTAAAGGTCTAGAAAGAGTATTCAAAGAAATTGTTGGGGAAAACTTCCCAAACCTTCTACACAATATAAATACATAAAGCATAAAATGCCCAGCAAACTCCAAATAGAATAAATCCAAATAAACCCACTCCGAGATGTATTCTGATCAGACTGTCAAATATGGAAGAGAAGGGGCAAGTTCTGAAAGCAGCAAGAGAAAAGCAATTCACCACATACAAAGGAAACAACATAAGACTAAGTAGTGACTACTCAGCGGCCACCATGGAGGCGAGAAGGCAGTGGCGTGACATATTTAAAATTCTGAGAGAGAAAAATTTCCAACCAAGAATACTTTATCCAGCAAAACTCTCCTTCAAATTTGAGGGAGAGCTTAAATTTTTCACAGACAAACAAATGCTGAGAGACTTCGCCAATAAAAGACCTGCCCTACTTCAGACTCTAAAGGGAGCCCTACTGACAGAGGAACAAAGAAAGGAGAAAGAGATATAGAGAATTTTAACAGACATATATAGTACCTTACATCCCAAATCACCAGGACACTCATTTTTCTCTAGTGATCACAGATCTTTCTCCAGAAGGAACCATAAACTGGGACATAAAACAAGCCTCAAGAAAAAAAAAAAAAAAAAAATTGAATCTACTCAAAGCACATTCTCCAACCACAATGGAATACAAATAGAAGTCAATAATTTTTGAACTGTAACTTCACTATTTACTTCCTACATGATATAAAATACACAAACTCTAAGGACAGATCAGTGGTTTTGAACTCAATGTAAAATATGTAATTTTAGACAACTATGTAAAGGTGGGGGAATAAAGGAGTATAGGAACATAGTTTATATGTCCTATTGAAGTGAAGGTGGTATCAAAGAAAAACAAGATTGATATGGATTTAAGAGGTTAATTTTAAGCCCCACAGTAAACACAAAGAAATTATCAGAGAATATAACCATAGAGATAAAAGTAGAGTTTGGGTTAAGAGAAATGGGGGAAGGGGCAATGGGGAGTTAAGAAATGAGTATAGGGTTGCTGTTTGAGGTGAAGGGAAATTTCTAGTAATGGATGGTGGGAAAGAGCATTACAACATTCTAAATGTGATTAATCCCACTAATGGAAGGCTGGGGGGGGGGGGTGGAATGGGAAGATTTAGGCTGTATATATGTTTCCACAACTGAAAAAAAAAAAAAGGACAGTCTAACTAGATGACAATTGAATGCTAAGGATGAACTTGGATGGGATTGGAGGATAGAGGACAGGGGGCTCAAAGGGACACAGTTGAGACATAAGGAAAAGGAAATACAGAATGTAAGCTTTGTATCATTGTTGAATCTCTTGTACTGCTTAGCTGCGCTTAATGGAATTGCATAAAAGAATGTTCTTGTTCATGGGAAGTGTATACGTGAATTATAGTGTATGTTCAAGGATGTGTGCAGCTAACTCTCATATGTTCAGAAGACAGAGCAATAGATGATGGATGATAGGGAGGGAGGGAAAGAAATAGCGATGTGACAGCATGTTAAAGTTGGTGGATTGAGCTATCGGGGGAGGGGGGTCAGGGTATGATGGAATTCTGTGTATGGGGCTAGTATTGTTCTTGCAACTGTTCATATAACTTTGAATTTATTTCAAAAAAAAAAATCAATGATTACAAAAACAGAAGCACCAGAAGAGTTCAAAGAAGCAAGGACCTATTAAAAAATAATCCTTGAAGAAGCACCCTTGGAAACAATTCATTTCTCTCACGCTGCTGTTAAAAGCAAGCACTCAAGATTGGCTGTTGGGAAACCTGTGTTGTGGCCTCAGCTCTACAGCCAGCCTGTCAGGAGACTGGACAAGACTTAGCGGGTGAATGTTTACAAGTAGCTACCATGTCCAAGCTCTGTGTTACTTGAGACTCAGTACCCACCCTTGAGCTTGCGGATCCCTGCAGAGGGCAAAGCCAAAGCATGCTTTGCTCAGATGGGGGCAGAAGTTACATGATTGCTATTGTGGACAGAGACTCAAAAATATTTTATGGGAATGTGGGGGGACCCATAAAATGAGTCTTTGGGGAGGAGTCTCTGGAAAGCAACAGCATTTGTGTTAGATTTTAAAATGTGGCTAAGTCTTGGGAAGACCAGGAAGTTGGAAAAAAGGCTGGGCCGAGAGAGCACACAAGATAAGTTGAGGGAAGGGAACTAGATCTGCACAGTTGGCACATGCAGCATCTTTGTAGGAAAAGAGAATTCATTTCATTATTTCCATGGACCCCAACCCAAAGGGTGAGCCAGGGACAGGTGTCTCACATGAGTCCTTGGGCTTTGTCCATCCCTCTTGCCTAAGTCCAGTAACCGTAAGAACTTGGTTACTACTGAGCAGGGCCCACAGGCTGAAAGCTGGAGCAGAGTGGGGAAAGCCAGCCCCAGAGGAAGGGCCCTAATGACACCTGCCAACTCTCTCAACAAACACTTCTTGAGCTGCTACTACATATAAAATACTATGCTAGCTGCTGAGAGAAAGAGAATCATAAATCTGCTATGGGGTCTGTCTCAGGGTGCCTGAACACAGTGCACATTCGTGTGTGTGTATGTGTGTGTGCGTGTGTGTTGCAGGGGATGGGGGTGGCGGATCTTAGGAGCAACCATTTACCGAGCATGTTCTCTGTGGCAGGTATTCTACTGAAAAGAAGGTCCTTCACATACATGATCTCATTCCGCCCATTGTGCAGAAGAGGAACCTGAAGATGGTTGTTAAATATCTTTATAGTCAGTGCTGGAGCCTTGATGCAAGCCCAGGGCTGGCTCATGACTACTGGGTGGCCTGCACGCAAGCAACAGTTAAAACCAGGCCAATGGTGGCGAACATCAGGACAGAGGTACACGGGAGGACACTCTAGGGATTCAGTGGAGGAGAAGTCCTGAAGAGGCTGGCATTTCAGATGGGCTGTGCTCCCTTGAGAGTGACCAACAGACGACCCAGACTGGCTGAGCATGCATACGTTCATTCACTCACTCACTCACTCACTCACAGGCAAGGTCCATGCTAGGTCTGGGATACAATAGAGAACAATGTGCTCCCTGCCCTCAACAAGCTCACAGTCTAAGGGGGAGACTGACAAATAATCAGGTCATGGCAACACTGGATGGCAAGTGCCAGGATGCAGGAGAGATGGAGGCGCATACAAGTGCCCATCTGGAGTGACCCCCCAGGGTCAAGGCCTTCTCTAACTAGGGCCCAGAAAACAACAGCGCTTCTGCCTGCGCCCTACCCTGAGTCAGGGCAGTTTCTCCTTCCTGCTGTCCCTGAATGGAAGGACAAGACCTCTGCACTTAGCCCTCTGCAGCTAAGAGAGGTTAAGTAACTTGCTCTAGGCCACCCTACAGAACCGAGCCCTTGTTTCAAAGGCCCTGCTTTTTCCATGGTTGCTTCAGCCTCTCTCCTTCGGGCTGTTGGCTGCCGATGACTCACGGGGAGAGGCCTTCGGCTCTTCCTTTTGCTTTCTGGGTGGAATGTTTTGGTTCCCAAGACTGGGTGTGGGCAGAGCCAAGACCACAGAGGCTGTACAACTGTGCTGAGTTGTCCGGGCAGACGTGCTTCCTTGTTAAGCTCTGGCCAGACGCCAGAGCCAACCCGCAGACGAGTGCGTCAGCTGTGTCCCCACTGGAGTCAGCTCCTGCTGGGCCCTTTGGGAGGCCGAGGGCCCTTAAAACCAAACTGAGTGCTAGGCCTGGGCCTGATAGACAGTTACCCATGCTACTGCATCTTGCTCTCATCCCCTTTTTTTCTTCTTTGCACCAGGGAAGGCCAGACCCTGCCACCAGGGGAGGGAATCTTATATCAAGGAGCCTGTTATGCTATGGGGAACCCCCACGGCCTATAAACGGGTCATTGCCTTGCAGTGGTGCCCTTTGAGCAGGGAGGGAGGCTGTGTCCTGCCACCTCAGCTATCACCTACCTCCAGGCCACCACTGCCTCCTCCCCCTCGCCTTTCACACGGGGTGGGGCCACCAGAGCCTTTATTCCTTCCTCCCCCACCAGTCACCCTGCTGAGCTCTGCCATTCATCCCCCTTGCACTGGCGCCAAGAGCGCCAGCTCCTTTCAAACCCCCAAAGAAAAGCAAAGCCTGGATAAGGCATTGCTCAGGCCCTTTGTTGAGGTCTTAGTTTCCAGGCCTTTGATCTCTCAAGCTTGCAGGCCGGGCCCCAGAACTCGGCCGCCGTGATCTGCTGTACACCAAGCCCTCTGTGGGCGCCCCCTCCAAACCCGGGCACCTGATAGCCCAATGAATGCCTACTTGTCATGCAGAGAAATTACAGCATCTTGATGGTGGCACTTGAGCTCAGGAGGAAAGGGGCCCTCCCCCAGGAGACACAATGGAGGGAGATTTGTGTGCGGCTGGGACTTTTGTGTGGAAGAAATCAAGCAGGCTGAGTGTCCATTTGGGAGGGTCCTGTAATCAGCTGGGGCAGCAGCTTGGAAACTTAGGGAACTAGAAAGGTAGGACACGGGCCCCACCTCTCAACAGTCTGCCTTTTTTTTTTTTTTAAAGATTTTACTCTCCTCCTCACCCCCCACACTTCCAATTGTCCTAGAAAAGTGACTGCTTCCAAGGGGAGGGCACGCTCCCGTACACACACACACATGCACACACATATGCACACGTCCACACAGTACACACATGCACACACACACCGAACACATGCATAACAGCACACATGTGCAGACGTAGTACATGCATACATATGTACACACACTCTCCACTGTGGGCCTCTGACTCATCTTTCCTTTTTGAAGTAAGCCTTCCATATCCAAGGGCTGAAGCTTAAACTCACCTGCCTAGCAGGAAGAGAGACTTCCCAAGAATCCCACGAGCTCAAACATGCATGGGCACGTGGGTGCAATGAGTAGCACCCTCTGGAAAAACCTATCCTCGGGCTCTGGTCCCCCACCTGTGTGACCCTGGGGACATTTCATAATGACTCGGAAACTGAGGTAAAAATAGAACCCACCTGTGTTGGTTCATTTTATGTGTCAGCTCAGCTGGGTTAGGATGTCCAGTTGTTTGGTCAAATAGTGGCCAAGATGTGGCTGTGCAGGTCCATTGTAGATGGGATTAGCATGTACCATCAGCCGACTTTATGCAAAGGAGAGTGCCCTCCATAATGGGGATGGGCCTCAGCGAATCAGCTGGAGGCCTTATGAGCAAAGATCTGAGGGTTCCAGAGAAAACAAGAAATTCTACCTCAAGACGACCACAGCAACTCTCAGAGGAAGTTCCAGCCTGCCAGACTAGCCAGCCCCCCAAACTGGAACAGAGATTTATTCTTCAAATAAATCTCGTAATAAGCCTTGGGTATCCCAAGAGTAGGCACACACACACACATGCATATATACATATCCTTGGTTCTATTTCTCTGCAGAATTGTGATTGACGCACCACCCCTCAGCTGGCTCTGTGAGGATGAAATGAACCCGTACCAGGAATCTACCTGGTTGGTGCCTGGAATGTGACAGGACATTTCATGAGCGGTGGCTGCTGAGATGATCATCCCAGCTGCCCGTGACCTCCCACGCCCACTCAGACCCCGAGAGAACCACAGCAAGGCCCTCCCACGCACAAGAGGTTTTCACACCCAACACGTTTTCTTATTCTTTCCTTCAGCCAGTCATCTCAACGTCCCTCTCCCACAGGTGGGATACATATTATTGTCCCCATTTTAGTGAGGGGAAGACTGAGGCCTAGAGGGTCTTCCCTTTCTCTATCTAGAAGTAAGGAAGGGTGTGGTTGGGATCATGTTAGTTTTTTAGTAACCAGAGATTTGGAGCAAGATGCCCGGACTGGGTTAACTGCCGTGCTAAGGAACGGGAAGGAAGGACTTCCTAGGCTGTCCCTCAACAAAGCCATCTCCTAACAGGTGACAGGGGTGGGTGGGGTGAGGGTGGAGAGTGTGGGACAGATGATCAAGTACAAACAGCATAGTGCTTTGGAATCCTGGCCCCAGGAGCCAAGTGACCTCTGTCCTCATTTGCCTCATCTGTAAGACAGAAGCCACACACAGCCAACCTGCCCTGTGGCAGGGTACCCAGCCCACCCCACACAGCACCCAGGACCTGGTCTGTGTCCAATGGCTTCTCCCACCATCGGCCACTTTGTACTTGTTGCTTTAGAAACTCTGAAGCACTTTCAGTTCCTTGAACACTCCACCCTCTTGCTCACCTCCCCTCAGACTCTCCCATATGTCCTCCTCTTTGCCTGGGCTAGTCTCCTCTCCCTGTTTACTCAGTTAACTCATATTCACCCTACAGGTCCCATTACAGATATCACTTCCTCCAGGGAGCCCCCTCTGATTTCCCAGTCCAGGTGAAGTCTCCCCACCATGGGCTTCGTGGCCCCCGGTGGTCCCCCTCATCAGAGCATTTGAACCGTGATGAATCATTGTCTATTATTTGTCACTTACTCTCTAGGCTGTGCATATTAGAGGACAGGGATGAGTCTGTTTGGCTCACTGATATATCTATCTATAGCATTTCGTAAGGTGCCTGAAACAGGATCTCAACACACCTACGCTGAAGTAATAATAAAAAAAAAATAATCAAAAGAGGGTCACCATAGGTTTTACCCTTGGGAAGACGGTTGCTGCAAAGGAGAGGCTAGGCCTCCCTATAATTGTGCCTAAGAGCCTCCTCCCGAATGCCTCTTTGTTGCTCAGATGTGGCCTTCTCTCTCTGGCTAAGCCAACTTGAAAGGTGAAATCACTGCCCTCCCCCCTACGTGGGATCAGACACCCAGGGGAGTGAATCTCCCTGGCAACGTGGAATATGACTCCCAGGGAGGAATGTAGACCTGGCATCGTGGGACGGAGAATATCTTCTTAACCAAAAGGGGGATGTGAAAGGAAATGAAATAAGCTTCAGTGGCAGAGAGATTCCAAAAGGAGCCGAGAGGTCACAGCTGGTGGGCACTCTTACGCACAATTTAGACAACCCTTTTTAGGTTCTAAAGAATTGAGGTAGCTGGTGGTGGATACCTGAAGCTATCAAACTACAACC
>KN188234.1:0-23580 GCA_000164785.2 Choloepus hoffmanni | reverse complement strand
GATACCTGAAGCTATCAAACTACAACCCAGAACACATGAATCTCGAAGACAATTGTATAAAAATGTAGCTTATGAGGAGTGACAATGGGATTGGGAAAACCATAAGGACCACACTCCACTTTGTCTAGTTTATGGATGGATGAGTAGAAAAAGGGGAAGGAAACAAACAAACAAACAGACAAAGGTACCCAGTGTTCTTTTTTGCTTCAATTGCTCTTTTTCACTTTAATTATTATTCTTATTATTTTTGTGTGTGTGCTAATGAAGGTGTCAGGGATTGATTTAGGTGATGAATGTACAACTATGTAATGGTACTGTGAACAATCGAATGTACGATTTGTTTTGTATGACTGCGTGGTATGTGAATATATCTCAATAAAATGAAGATGAAAAAAAAAAAAAAAGAGGGTCATTTCTTTCCCTCTCTCTCTCCTCTGAAAGAATCCGCAGAAGCAGGGATTGTCCCAAGAATAAAATCTCAGGCTTCTGCCTTGTAATTTGACAGGTGAATATACTGTTCTTACTTTAGCTGGAAAACCAGGGGGAAAGGTATTACCTCTTAGAGCAAGTCCCCACTAAACAAATGTCTGAATCTACTCTTGTTCCTGGTGGTGGAGTCCCTGTCATGGCCCACTAACCTTCTAGCATCCCGACATCTGCCTGGATCCTCCCTCCCTAACCTAACTCAGCAGAGCAGCCGGCTGAGCCGAAGCAGGAAGCGGGGCTCTGGGGAGGCTGCGGCAACACGGCAGCCAGCTCAGGGCTGGGGAGAGCAGGAGATCGCTTTCCTTCGGCTGCCATTTCAACTTCAACTTGTTCTAGCTCCTGGGTGGAATGAGGGAGTGAGCAAATGAGGGAGAGAGGGAAGAACCTGGCAGACAGCAGGCTGGGGCCAGCACCCACTGACGGGTGGTGGCTGTGGTTAAGCTGGTGTCTCCAGAGGAAAATGAATGGGGCTGCAAAAATTGCCAGTCTGCCCTGATTTTCTCTGTGGTTGAGAGGCCGTAGGAAAGGGCAGGAAACTTGTTGGAGGCTGGCTCCTTTCCACCTTTCTTTGAAGCTCAGCTACAACTCCATTAAAGTGAGAAGAGGGCACAAGAGGCTCCAAATTCAGAAAGTCTGTTTGCATCTCTGCACCTCTCTTGTGGGTGCCAGCCACCCTGGCCCTGGGGTACAGGTGACTGTTGTCCATCTAACAAATATTTTTTAAGTGCCTTTTTTATGCCAGGCACCATTCCAGTCAATGGGGATAGAACAAAGAACAAAAAGTTCCTACATTTTGGAGGCTTACATCTTGGAGGGTAATGGAGGAATATCTTTTATGATAAGCCTTATTATACAGCCTGTTTCCCCATCTAGACTGTGCTCTCATTAAGAAAAGGAAAAGATCCAATTCACCTTTCGATTCTGCAGGGTGTCTAGTACAGAGCCTGGCACTCGCTAATGTCAGCTTTGCTGCCACCAAGAAAAGCCCCAATAGAATGTGTCCCCATATCCAGAAGTCCCTTTCCTTGCAGCTAAGGTCTGGCAGTGCCTACAGACATGGGGTGGGGACAGCAGCTCAAGGTCATCTGGTCACCCTCACAAGCCTGTGTCAGCCTCACATTTTGCGTTGCTTTCTAAGTGTGCAGAAAGTCTGTCATGGGGTTTTTCTATTCAAGTCAGGGAGAAAGTGTAGTAAAGGCAGAGTTTCTGGCATCAGATACAGAAAAGTTAACTTCCAGGAACATGAAAAAGATCAAAGCCACTGATCAACATTGCTGATGAGACAAGCCCAACCACAGAGGCCCAGGATTGGTCCTTGCAGAGGAACCACCCAGAACGGCAGTTACTGCGACACACACGAAATGATCTGCAGCTGACCCACATCGCAAGCAGAGGGCTTGGCACACAATAGGTGCTCAGTAAAACCCAGCTGGCTTCGCTACTATTTGAAAGGCTCTTGGCAACTTTCGACCGGTGCCCCTTACCCAGTGTGTACGTGGGGCCTGAGGAGACGCGGTCCTCGCTGACGCCAAGGAAAGGAGAAACCACTTGCTTCACCAGCTCCTCCAGCTGCAAATAACCCTCACTTGGGCCTGTGGGCTCATGAACACTCTGGAAACGAACATCCAAAACAGACACAGGTCAGTCAAACTTGTCATGGCAGTCAATCAACCAATCCCTACCGCACTCCTGCTCTGTACAAGGCAGCGAGGCCAGTTAGAAATAAGAAAATGGAGGCCTGGAGGTCTAGTGCCTCATCATGGGTCACGGCAATTAGAACTGTGTGTGGTGACCACCCTGGCAGGCTCTCCCATTGGGCCCCACCAATGTAGTATGGGTGGGGCCGTCCCCACCCCCAGCTCTAGGGTTGATGTCTGCATGGTCCCAATGCTACCAGTAATCCCACCCTCACCATCATAACGATTGGCTCACACTCAGCAAGCTGGCACCCATCTAAGTACTTTACATGTGTTAATGCACTGAGGCTTGGCATCAACCCAATGAGGAAGGTGCCATCATCACACCCTTTCTACAGAGAAAGAGATGAAGACCCAGAGAGCTTAAGTCACTGGCTTCGGAAACCACCGCTGATAAGTGCTATGATGGAATGAATCGTGCCGCCCACAAAGACATGTTTAAGTCCTAAGCCCCGGTCCTGTGCATGTGAGCCAATTTGTAAATAGGATCTTTGAAGATATTAGTTAAGGGGAGGCCATACTGAATCAGTATGACTGGATGCAATCAGGAATAGGAGACAGATCGGGAAAGTGACGGCACGTGACGGAGTGTGAGCAGCCACCTTCCGGATTTGGCCTAGTTGTTAAGCTGCAGCCTGCCCTTGAGTTCCCCCCGCCCATCGAGTGGTGTCAAGATGGCGCCCACATCCTGCTTCCGCCTCTCGATGTATGTAACCACCCGCTGTATTCACCAATCATGCTTGTGTGCGTGGCGTTAGCCCATTGGATATACGTAAGGTTTATAAGAAAGTTCCCGGGCAGAGCTCGGGGAGACAGCCCACAAGGAGCCGTACCTGACGGCCGCATCGAGGTTGTTCTCCCCCGAGGTGTCCCGCCCCGGGTGGAACCTGTAAAGATGATGATTGCCTAGTCCCATTAAAAGTTTATCTGCTTTACCACCGCGAGTCCTGAGTGATCACAAGTGCTCCGGGTAAGACGTTGTCCGCACCCTCTCTCCCCTTATTTCTCTGGTCCCCATCGCCGGCCGACCGAGGACTCGAGGCGGGGCGGAGAAAGCGCCGGACAAGTGGTGGCCCGTACGGGGAACCTCCTTCGCGTTCCCCTCGACCCGACGGAGACGTGCTCCCGGGATCCGTGGCTTGACTTCCGCGACTGATCACCGCGAGAAGGTAAGCACCCCCTTTTTTCGTGCGAGGACTAGGGCCCGTGGGCGTTCAGGTAGCCCCGGGGACTCGGAAGAGCTCTCTGAGTGATTAAGAGATAGTGCCGACTGCAAGCATGGGGCAGTCTGGGAGTTCACCCCTATTGACCCCCTTAAAGACCCTTTTGAAACAGTGGGGTATCTCAGTTAAGAGAAGTTCTCTCCAGCGATTTCTTGATGATGTGGCCACTTTTGCCCCCTGGTTTCCTCGTTCTGGCAGCCTTAATCTGCCCTCTTGGATGAAACTTGGTCGTGATATAGACCGAGCGCGCCAAACGGGTGTCTGTTTGGACCCGATTCTAGTCCTTATATGGGAGACTGTTCGTGCAGTACTTGAGTTAGAATCAGCCACAGGCCTAACTACGCCTACCGCCTTGTTGCAGGCGCGACATGCACTCCAAGAGGCTCAGTCTGTTTCATCTGCGGAGGGCTCCCATAAGGGCAAGCCGCCGGAGTCGAGTGCTAGTTCTGATAATTCTGACTCAGAATCTGAAAGTGAGGCAGATGGATGTCACTCATTTTGCCGAGTTCGGTAGGGTCAAGTATGTTTGCCTCTGCCGAGACAGGGGAAAAGGTCCATCAGGTTATTGCGCATTGCCTTGCAGCTTGGGCAACGTGGGGCAAGCCAAAAACCTTGAAAACAGACAATGGACCGGCTTACGTCAGCAAGGCTTTCCAAAAATTTTGTGATGTTATGGAAGTTCACCTAAAACATGGCATCCCATACAACCCTCAGGGGCAGGGTATCATCGAGAGAGCGCATAGAACCATTAAAGAACTATTACAAAAGCAAAAGGGGGGAATAGGTCATGGTCTGTCCCCCAGGGCCCAATTGTCTGCCGCCCTATTTACATACAATTATTTAAATGAAAACGCATCAACCATGACGCCTGCCCTACAACATACCACCCCAGGTCCTCCGCATAGAGGCCTGGTTCGTTGGAGGGATGTTCTGTCGGGGCAATGGAAAGGCCCTGACCCAGTGCTCAGCTGGGCCAGAGGCTCTGTTTGTGTCTTTCCCCAGGAACCAGGACGTCAACCAGTGTGGGTACCGGAGAGATTGGTGAGAACCGTGCAGTCGCCTGAGAACACCAAAGAACTGCAGCCTGATGGGTCGTTAAACCCCCAACGTGACCTGTTGGATCCAGTCCTCAACTCGCGTGATGAGCGGTCAAATGATGTCGACGGTGTCGACCACTCCCCAGCAGACCGGGAAGAGAGCCAGGACTATTGACCTTTTTTCCCTCCTGGTTCTCTTGGCCTAATCTGACCAACTGGGTTCTTCTTGCTGTGGGGTTATTAGTAGGTTTGATCATTGTTAAGAGTTTGCTGGAGCGTTTGTTTCAAAGACAACAGCAATTACGTGTTACCGCCATGATGGCCATGTCCTCTGCCTGTAACCCTCCTGATGACTATAGTCCCTCTGCCCAGCACCCATCCCAACCACTCGAAGCTGGGCATTCGGGGGTAAGGTTCGCAGCTAAGTATATGAAAAAATCTCGTATATAAACATTCGGTACCAGTGGCCCTAATTTTTGTCTCAGGTGGACCTCTTACGCAGAGTCCTAGTTGTGGCCAGACGGGACCCTTGGCGTTTGCACAGAGGCTCCTAGTGACGCCCTCGGCACTGGCTACCTTCTCCTAATCCTCCTGTCCCCCAGTTGCGAGACTGAGTACTGCAAGGAGAGCCACGTGGTTTCCGGCTCACGGGCTCTCCGGTCTCTATATGAAGTGAGCATTCTGGTCGGTGCCAGAGGTCCCACCTCAGTATGGCCGGGACCTAGTCCAGACTCCCCAAAGCACCAAAAAATACGTTGTGGGCCATCTTGGTCTACGGGAGCACATTCATCACTGGAGACACTGGGGCATAAAAAACAAAAAAGGGGGAGATGTGAGCAGCCACCTTCCGGATTTGGCCTAGTTGTTAAGCTGCAGCCTGCCCTTGAGTTCCCCCCGCCCATCGAGTGGTGTCAAGATGGCGCCCACATCCTGCTTCCGCCTCTCGATGTATGTAACCACCCGCTGTATTCACCAATCATGCTTGTGTGCGTGGCGTTAGCCCATTGGATATACGTAAGGTTTATAAGAAAGTTCCCGGGGCAGAGCTCGGAGAGACAGCCCACAAGGAGCCGTACCTGACGGCCGCATCGAGGTTGTTCTCCCCCGAGGTGTCCCGCCCCGGGTGGAACCTGTAAAGATGATGATTGCCTAGTCCCATTAAAAGTTTATCTGCTTTACCACCGCGAGTCCTGAGTGATCACAAGTGCTCCGGGTAAGACGTTGTCCGCACCCTCTCTCCCCTTATTTCTCTGGTCCCCATCGCCGGCCGACCGGGGACTCGAGGCGGGGCGGAGAAAGCGCCGGACAACGGAGGCAGAGACTGAATCGTGGACTGCCGGCAGGCCACCACCAGAATGCTACAGACTTTAGAGAAAGCGTGGTTCTGCTGACACTTTGATGCTGGACTTCTCGCCTCCAATACTGAGATGATAAATTCCTGCTGTTTCAGCCTGCTGGCAGACCCAACTGTCTGGCTCCAAGCCCATCTTACTGCCACTTGTTAATAGGCAAGAAAAGAAATGAGAAAAGAATACGGAAAAGCCCAGAACAGTACAAGACAGGGACAGTCATTCTGAAACCAGGCATACTTTTAGCACCAGGACTGAGAACCAGCTCAGAGACCCAGTGTGAGGGAGCCCGCCATGCTCAGCCTGAATAAACTTCAACCGAAACAAACTGCCTCTACAGTCAAAACCAAAAAGGAGCCAGGACCCAGTGTTTTCTGGAAAGCCAAAAGACTCCAAGGGAATTAAATTTCTTGCAGGGAAATCCATGGCGCCATGCTCCCATGTGGAGAGGCTGTGGGGAAGCAGCACAGGGACGGAGCAAAGCAGGGACAAACAAGGTTCCACGGGGGCTGCTCTCAGCCCACAGGCTGCCATGTCAAATTCTCAAAGCTGAATAGACTTTCAGCGAAAGAGTAAAAACCTTCCACCACACTGGAAGATTTCAGGGACTGGAGGGAAATTTGGGCCATGGAGGGTCGAGCTCCTGCAGGTGAAGAATGGCTGAGTGTGATATGTGCTTCCTTGACCCCTTTTCAGCTCCATCACCCTGGGGTGTGTGGTTGGGGGGGCATTAGGAGGGAGGGAGCAGCTTAAGGAAACACAGAGGACACCAAGGAGGGGGCCTTTGTTTAGAAGGTTTGGAAGTTAGGGCTGGAGAAGGGAGGAGAGGCAGAGGAAATCTGAGTGGGTCTAAGAGCCGGTGCAAAGAGCTTCACCCAAGGCTGACATGCCCTTGAAGGCAACTCTGGGGAGAAGACACGATGGGTTTGCCTGCACCCCTTTGCTCCCAATTTCCACTCAGCCTGAGCTGAAGCACTAGAAAGCACTGGAAATCAAGGGGGAAAGCAAGCAAGGTGCTTCACTAAGGAAGACACACACACGCACATCTGCCCAAACTGGAAGCGAGTCCTCAAGGTGGCAGAAGTAAAAGGGGAGCTGTACTCACACTCCCCAGGAAGCACATCAGGCCTCAAAAGCAGAGCAGTTTCAGCCACAAAACCACCTTGATTGGGTTTCAAGGCCCAGAAGGACATGTGTTGCTTTGCTTCATTTTTTCCTGTCCTTGGTATTTCACACCTGGCTTCTCTCCCAAGCCTTTCCCTGCCAAACTTCATAAGCTCTAAATGGAAAGGAATCAGAGAGAAAGGAGAAGAGAAAAATGTGGGAAGAAGATGAAGAATGAATGCAGAATTTGGAGCTGATGGTTTTCTCCTGAGAACCTGGCTGGCGCACAGCCCTTCTGGAAGGTGATTCTCTCAGCCCTCAACCTGGCTGCCGGACTTAATTTGTGGGGTCCAGTGCCAAAGGAACATGTAGGACCCCCTGTTCAAAAATTATGAAAACTTTCAAGACAGTGATAGGAGAGAATTAAGCCAAATATGCAGCCCCATGTGGTGGCCTGGGCCTCTGGCTGGGCAGGACCCCTTTGGTCCCCAACTCTCTTAAGATGATCTCAGACACTGTCCCAAGGTCTTCACATCGCTCAAAATCTCTGGTTCGGCCTCTCCCCAGGACACCCTGAGGACAGGAGCACGCAGCCCACAGTAGGAGAGTCTGAGCCCCTTGCTTATTAAGGAAGGAGGGGTTGGTTCAAGGGCATTTTGTAAGAATGATGGAAAATGAAGGCCTGAGAAATGGCTGGTTCCTCCATGTTAGAGTCAGGCAGGGAAAAATCGGCAGATCTTAGGGCACTGTGGAAAGTGGGGGATCTGGGGAGAGAATGAAGCAATTTTGACTACTGGGACCAAGTTACCTGCAGCACGAATGCCCCCGGGACAGTGCAACCTGGAAGTCTCCAGTCAGACTCAGAAGGAAGGGGTCACCCCTGCTGCTCAAGAGAATGAACTTGGATGGGGAATAGAGTCACATTTGTCACTATCACGCCCCAAGCCCCAGACTCTACAGCTCCCAGAGTGAGAAAGATGGGCCAGGAGAACATATTCCCAGGAGGCCTTCAGGGAAATTAGGCTACACAAGACCCCACATTAAGGGGAACCATCTTAGTTGCTTACAGGGCATTTCTAAACATGCAGCAAGACTGTAGGAGGGAAGGAACCATGTATCAAGCAGTGGAAGGTAGAAAGAGCAAGGACTAAGGAATCAGCAACAAATCCAGCTGTTACAGACTAGTGCGTGACCTTGAGCTAGTTAGCCAACTTCTCTGAACCTCCACCTCATCATGCACAAGAAGCACTGCTTCTTTGCCCACTTTGCAGAAATTCACCATATCCGACTGTCCTTCCCACAGCCTAGGAGAAGTAGTGCGTGATGCTCATCAAGATGGGGTCAGAGGGGAGAGCCCTAGCTTTAAGTAGCTGGGTCCATCATTCTGTGAACAAATGTTAATTTAACACCGACTGTGCCAAGCACAGAGAGCACACTAGTGTGGTGAAACCTCAGGGCCTGCCTTGACCTGAAGGGCGCTGATGGGAAGACGGAGCATTCAGAGCAGAGAGAACAGCGAGGACAAACATCCTGCTGCAGAAGGGATCAGGAAAGGGGGCAACTGGTGGGAGGGGACAGAGGCCAGGGTTCAACTTGGACTGTTTCATAAGCTCAGTGGGGAACATTGAGAAGTTTGAAGCTGCCCGTGGAGAGCAAATTGGGGTTGAAGTAGGGGCTAGAGAATAGGGGAAGATTCTCCATGTAAAGAGGAGCTTCAAGGGTCAATGACTGATTTCTCATGTGGTTGTTGAGAGGATTAAAAGGGAGGAATGTATACTGGGTGTCTGGCACAAACCCCTGCATGTGGTAGATGCTTTTCATTCCCCAGACTCCTGTTTTACCACTCAACTGTCAGCAGGAGAGAGCCCTCACTGGCAGGAACGTTTCAATCCTCCTTCCTAACAACAATAAATAAATGAATCAACTCTCATCTCTAAAATACTATAAATGGGAGGGTAGAAGCTGCAACCTTCATTTCCTAACCTACCTGTGCCAGTTTGGATTTATTATGTCCCCCAAAACACCATGATCTTTGACGCAATCTTGTGTGGGCAGATATATTAGTGTTGTTGATCAGATTGTAATTCTTTATTGAGTGTTTCCATGGAGATGTGCCCCACCCAACTATAGGTGGTAACTCTGATTAGATCATCTCCATGAAGGTGTGGCCCCACCCATTCAGCGTGGGCCTTAATTAGTTCACTGGGGCACTATAAAAGCTCAGACAGAAGGAGCAAGCTTGCTACAGCCAAGAGGGACACTTTGAAGAATGCACAGTTGCTGAGAGAGGAGCTTCAGCTTACAGAGACATATGGAGACGGCCTTTGAAAGCAGACTCTTGCTCCGGAGAAGCTAAGGAGGACAAATGCCCCAAAAGCAACTAAGAGTGACATTTTTGAGGAGCAGAAGCCTAAAGAGGAACATCCTGGGAGAAAGCCATTTTTGAAACCAGAACTTGGAGCAGATGCCAGCCACGTGCCTTCCCAGCTAACAGAGGTTTCTGGACACCACTGACCATCCTCCAGTGAAGGTACCCAATTGTTGATGTGTTACCTTGGACACTTTATGGTCTTAAGACTGTAACTGCGTAACCAAATAAACCCCTTTTTATAAAAGCCAATTTATTTCTGGTGTTTTGCGAAAAGGCAGCATTAGCAAACCGGAACACTACCTATCAGAATCCCAAAAAAGCCCATTTCCTAGACTCCTTATTCAGGATCCAAGCTCTAGTTTATGCTTCTCAGATGCCAACTGCACACAGTTTCCCATCCACCCCTCCTTTCCCTTTTCTTCCATAAAAAGAAGGCATTCCAGTCATTGATACCCCTCCCTCTTCCTCCTCCCCTGTCTCCTCTTTGACCCCAGGAAAGGAGGAGAATGCCCAGGATGACAGGACGGCTGAGGGAACCAGAAGAGGGCAGCAGATGGTGCAGGTCAGAACTGACCTCCATCCTGCTGACGTCCCATCCCTGTTGTGAGGAACCACCAGCCTTGTCAAGGATGAAAACACCTTTCCCGAGGGAGGGCGCAGACTGAGGCTGCAGCATCTGAACTTGTTACATCCAGGTGCAGAATTGGGAGAAGCTTAAGGAAGTAGTTACTTTTTGAAGGTTCTCCTAGCCCACAGCCCTGGTCTTTGAGAATTGAGTGCCCTCGCTTTTAGGCATGAGCAATGGAAAGGGGAGAGGTGGATGCCTGAGAAATTACTGGACAAAGGGGCGTGCCACCCACACTGGGCCAATCTTCCCTGGGGAAGAAGCAGAGTTTCACAGCTCTGAATCCTGTTACTGTTTACTGGCGGAGGGACCTTGGGCGAGCTCAAAAACCTCCTAGGTTTCCGTTTCCTCATCTGTAAAATGCCCATCTCATAAAGTAGTCATTTGGATTATTTAATTAAGACAACACACTTAAAGACTGTCACTTGAACCTGGCACACAGCCAGCAACCAATAAATGTCAGCTTACATTCCTATTGCTGGTTTAGAATTGGCATTGAGAGACAACGAGCAAGCATCTCGGAAGTCGCTTAGTGGAATGGATATAAACACACACGCTGCGGGATGCCATGCTGGATCATGTGCTAATCAAAGCACTGAACACAATTCTGTAGAAAGGGAGAGACCAAGTCCAAGAGAGACCAGGCAAGGCCAGTAGAGGCAGTGTCATTGAGAAACAATGTACACAGGTACAAGTAGAGAAATGGAGAAAGGCTGGTGGCTTTGCTGCCTGGCATGGTCTCATTTTTGGTTGCCCCCATGAAGCCCATCTGTCCTGGCAACCTCCCAATAGGTTCTTGTCTGGCTTACTCTGGGCTGAACCAATGGGTTCTTGTCTGGCTTACTCTGGGCTGAAGCTTTTTTTTTTTTTTTTACTTGCAACCTGTAGCTCCCTGACATAACCAAAGAGGAGAGAAGGGTATCCATTTCCTGAATGGCAAGACCATGCCTCTTTCACGCTCCACTGTGATCCCAGCACCGAGTGCAGTTCCAGGGATCTAGAGGGTGCTCAATGAATGTTCATCAAATGAACAAATGAATGAAGGAACACAGACAAGTAACAGTGTTCTGGTCATCTGGTCCCCTCTGTCTCTGGCCTTGGGACCACATTTCCCCCAGGGCCTCACCTGCAGGATGAGGAGCATCTGGACAATGGACGAGGGCAGCTTGGACTGGGCCAGCAGCAACAAGTCACCCAGCTTCGCCTTCAGCAGAACCAGGTCTCGGAAGCCCAGCAGGGAGATCTGGCGGATGGTCAGTTCCTGGCCCTGGAGAGGGGAGAGGCGGGAGGGCGGGGAGGTGAGTGCTTGCTGGATCTGCCAAAACCACGTGGGGTCCCAGACAATAAATGCTTACAGAGCATCCAGGACAGGACAGGATGAAACCCCTGCAAGGCCCCAAGGGGCTGTCAAAGGGTTGAAGACCCAGTTCCTGACCTCTAGGAGTTAAAGCTTAACTCTTGGGAATTAAAGATAAGGCATGACTTGACTTGCCTAGATGACCAAAAGATGAAACAAGACACATAATACAGGCCACAAGGTCATAAGTGCTATGAGTGGTCAAGAAGGAGAATGAGAGAAAGATGGGGAGAAACAAGAGGAAAGGTGGGACACCAGCTCCCCACATTCAAGACCACTGCCTGGACTTTATTTGTTAATTATTTGAGCATTTAGCACATGCCAGGCAAAAGAGGAAAACTGACAGATGCATTTGGGTGATTCTGATGCACTGCCCTCCCCACCTGCTCACCCACATGAGGAAGGCACCAGGCTGAAATCATTCTGGGCTCTGAACAGAAGTTCTTTAGCATTTCACCGTGATCTGAAAACAACAAACCATTTTCCCTAGGTGCATTCCTGGAAGACTAGATGCCATCACACAACAACATGGCCTGGACCAGCTGCGCTGGAACCTGGCTGGCATCACCCAGGCAGTGCTGCTCTGGGGAACCCCTGCTAACGACTAATTTATTCACGAACAGGGCACAGAGCCTGGCCCGGAGCGTGTGTTCAATAAATACCGTTGCTGAATCAAATGCATTTTTTTCCTTTCAAGAGTGCTTTTTAATGTCGCTTTATCTTTTTTCCCTTGTTGCAGATGTAAAACACTCACATATTACAAACCTATATATTGTAGCCCACCGTAATCTGGCATCCAAGATAACCATAAACTGGTCTTACAGTTTTGGAAATACTCCTCCAGATTTCGTCTTCCTATGGCATTTTTAAAAAGTTTTACAAATGGAGCTAACAGCATATTGGGTGCTTTAAATAAGTTATTTTATTTAATTACAAGGTCCTTTTACTTGCTTTTATTCTTTTGATATCTCTGAAAACTTGGGCAGTTAGTATTAGCTCTGGTGATGGATGGGGGTGCAGGGGCACCAGGAGGAGGCCAGGCTCGGAGCTCTGCTGTCCCATCCAAGCCCAGGGCTCCTTCATGCTCATGAGGTCAGAAGCTAACAGGGCATTTCTGTTCACAACCCTCCAGTGAAGTGAACAATAGAATCGTTTGATTTAAACCATAGAAGAAGGGTGGAGAAAGACAGGAAAGAAGGCTGGGGCAGGTGAACTTCTAGTAACTATTCAGTTTCTCAGCAATTCTGGTGGAAAGAAGAGACTGCAAGGGGAAAAGACTCAATTCCAGCACCTCTTTCCCCAACAACTGCCAAACCACTTCACAAAACTGACTTTCCAAGATTTTTCTAGAAGGCCATCAGGGCCTCTATAGGTTCTCTCCATTCCCTGGCACAGCATTTCAAATGGAGACAATTTTAGCTTGTTTTCATGCTTGTTTCTGGTTTTGTTTTTTAAATTATAAAATAATAGATATTCATAGGAAAAGATTAAAACAAGAAGAGCTTGAAGTGAACATACATCCTCTTTCCCTCATCTCTTATTCTCACTCCATACAGATAACCACTCTTAAAGTTTCTTATTCACACTCTAGATTATTCCAGAAAGTTTCTATGCATATAATATCACACACATAACCCTTTAAACACACAGACTATACACTTCCTACTGTCCTGCAACTTGCTTTTGTTTGCTTACAATACTTTGGACATCTCTTCACACCAGTATATATTGATCTGCTTTACTCTTCTTTAAGGCTGCATAATATTCCATGTTTATTTCACCAACCATCTCCCAACCAAAATGCCTTCATTTTTAACCCTACAAATAATGCTGTAAAAAACATGTTCCTCCACGTCTCTCTGTGTATCTAGATTAAACCCCCTCAAAGCAAAATTGCTGGATCAAAATATGCTTTCCAAATGTCTTATAGATATTGCCATGTTGCCCTCTGTCTTGGTTTCCCAGGGTTGCTGTAACAAAGTACCACAGACTAGTGGACTTAAACAAAAGGAATTTATCGTCCCACAGTTCTGGAGGCTAGATGTCCAAAAATCAAGGTGTTGGCAGGATTACGCTTTTTCTTATGTCTGCAGCATTGGTGGTGGCTTGCCGATGATCCATAACTAGGCCTCTGCCTCCCTCACGTGGCTATCTCCCTCCCATCCTGTCTCCTCCTGCCTCCTACTTTTTGTATCCAAATTTCCTCTACTTCCATAAGGACTTCAGTCCTATTGTATTAAGGTCCACCTTGATTCAGCTTGACCTCACCTAAATTTACAACATCTTCAAAGATCCTATTTACAAACGTGTTCACATCCACAGGAACGGGCATTATGACTTGAACATGACTTTGTGGGGGATATGACTCCAATCCATAACACCCTCCAAAAAGACTGCATCAACTGCTGCTTGCAGTGTATGTCTCTAGAGAACCTACTTCCTCACACCAATGCAGAGGATTTTTTTTTCAAGTAGAATGATACAGAAAATTCAGAACGTACCCCAACTTAGGCAACTCTAAGGGACTGTCCCAATGCTTTATTGTTTAGTGCCAGGCATATGGCCAGCACTCAAGAGTAACCCATTCCAAATCCATCTGCTCAGCCCATAACATGTGAAACGTAGATCGAAACAACTGGGTCATCATCTGGGATTTCAACACCTTTTTATTACACAGAGGATTATAATGATAATGATATTGATGATGATAGCAACTATTTTTAATCTCCTTAATATCCCTGTGAAGTACATATTATTTGATAGACAAAACCTGAGGCTCAGAGAGGTAAGGTTATCTTCCCAAGGTTCCTAAGGCGTTAAGTGGCAGAGTGAGGATTTCAACCCAGGACAGCCTAACTCTGAGGTTCATGCTCTGAACCACTCTGTTCTTCTTGGGTGCTGGCGTCCCCCTTCCCACTTCCCCAGATTAATCTGCTGCATCATCTCTTCATGTGAAATGCCTGCGACTATTTCAATATAGACTAGACCTGGGTAGTTATAGTATTTACCTGAGGAAAGATGAAAATTTTGCCTTTGGGGCTTCCTAGCGCAGCATTAAATATTACATGCTCACAGGAAAGGCCTGGGTTTCTAAAAGACCAAAGGGGTCTGCTGAAAGGTATCTGGTGCCTCTGTGTTCAAAGGCACGAAAAACCAGGCCTGAGATAGCAACATGGTACAAACATTCATATTAAAACTGGCTCCAATACCCCACATCAGTAATCCCATCACAATACAGTGCTTTATCTTTGAAAACCCCTCACTAGCCACCAAAGCCATAAAGACCTTTTCCATCTGCAAAATCTGGTCTCTGATGCAGGCAGAAAATAGTTTTATGGGAGGGTGGTGTCGGGCACCCAGTTTATACCAACCTGCCATATCAGTGAGTTAATCTTTCCTTTCTTAGAGGTTATTTGGGAACATTAACCATGGTCCTGACTTGTCATAGGCCTAGCTGTTTCTTCAGCACTTAATATTAGGAAAGGAATTCATACCAAACCAGAATCAGCTTTTTTTTTTAATTCTTGTTTTAGGCTAGGGAAAAAAGCATAACAAAAACAAGCCCATTTCCCCTCAACTTCCTTCCTCTAAAATAATTAAAAATTCACATCCATATTACCCAAAGTTCAGCCTAGCTTCTCTAGGCTAAGCACAAAGAAAGAGTGCAAGTAAAGAGGATTTATTCATAAAAACATGAGTATGTGAGCTTGGGTGAGCCCGGAACACAAAGGGGGAAGCAGGCAGTTTGCCTCCTTGGGAACTCAGTGCCCTTGGTGCTCATGAGCCACGATCAATCGTCCATCTTCTCTGAATATTCCCGTCCTTTATCTTGCCCAGGCCCAATCTCAGCTAACTGTATAAAAATGGGGTTGCACTCTAACGCCCTTAGAAGTTGGCAGGGAAAGATTTCAAGAAGCCTGCCAGGAGGGGGCTTTGGCAAACCAGAGAGCAGAAGCACAATTCAAGTGGGGAGGGGGCATAGGGGCAAAATCAGTTGTTGTTAGATACTACAGTTCTTCAAGAGAAGCAGAACATTAGCATCCATAGACTCAAACATCTGGGCTCCTCCCTAGGTTTGAGATTTAGAGGGTGCCTCTTGGTCCTCCACTACCTTATAGGGAAATGCCTACCGAGATCCCACACTACCCATTCTATACCCATTTTGGGTGCCTGGATGCTGGAACTCCCTGCCCAAATTACCCTAAAAAAACACCCAGGACATTCTGCTTCCCCCTCCCACTGAAGGGTTGCCAGACTAAACACAGAGTACCCAGTTAAATTTGAATAACTTTTTAGCATAAGTATGTCCCAAATATTGCATTATTTGTGGTTTATGTGAAATTCAAATTTAACTGAGCACCCTGTATTTTATTTGCTAAACTCTATCCCTCAGGTCTGTCTTCCTAAGAGAAGACTGCTACTGGCTGAAGGGTGACTTGAAGAGAAGGGGAAGATTTGTGGGTGCAGGGGCTAGATGGTCCATGTAAGTGCCATAAAACCTCTTGAGGGGTGCAGGATGGAGCTCAGGATGGGATGTGTTATGGGTTGAATTTGTCTTCCAAAAAGACATGTTCAAGTCTTAACCCTGGTCCTGAGAATGTGACCTCATTTGGAAATAGGGTCTTTGAAGAGGTTATTAGTTAAGATGAAGCCAAATTGAATTAGAGTGGGCCCTCCTCCAACATGACTGCTGTCCTTTTAAGAAGGAGACCACTGCATACAGACAGACAGACACAGGAGGGAGAACGCCATGTGACAACTGAAGCAGAGACTGAAGCCTAAGGATTGCCGGCCATGGCCAGAAGCCAAGAGAGAGGCACAGAACCGATTCTTTCCTGCAGACCTCAGAGGGAACCCGGCCCTTCCAACTCCTTTTGGGTTTCTAGCCTCCAGAATTATGAGACAATACATTTTGATTGTTCTAAGCCATTGGTATGTGGTACTTTGGTACGGCAGACCAGAGGCCTCTATCAGTACTCTCATACTGCAAATGTTAGGGGAAGGCCTGACATAGGAAATGGGATCTTTAGGTCTAATCTCCCAATTTAAAAATAGACCATTCAGACCAAAGAAAGCCCGTCTGTCCTTACCTCTGGTATATGGCAATTCCCACCATTGCTTAACATTGTGTTACTGTTCTGTGTCCTAATACCACACTTTAACAAGCCCTATTACACATAAAGTCTTAATTCTGGTAGAAGCAGTGGGATAGTGAGCACACTGCAGAGTCAGTGTGTGTGAGATAGACATATCTTCCTCCCTTACTCAACTAGAAGGAAATCAGTAAAAATAGTAAAATGAGCAGAGGTCACAAAATAAAAATACTGGGCCCTGAAGAGATGTCACTGGTCTCCTATTCTAAATTCCCCATTTTGCAAGAGATGAAACAGAGCTACACCCAGAGAAGTTAAATGAATTTGCTCAAACCCATGCTCCTGAAACCAAGTCTACAGGTTCCTTGTCTGGTGCTCTTTCTCCTATATCGCGTGGCTTCCTGTCTTCGAGGATCCCTCATGGAGGGGAAGGAATATTATTTCTTTCTCAAAGGGAAACTTACTTAAAAGTTGTGCTTTCAAAAAAGATAGAAGGAGAGAGACAGAGACGGAGAGAGAGAGAAAGGAAAAAAGAAAACCATCTCCTTCCACCATCTTCTCTACTTCTGTAAAATAAGAAAAAAACACAAACCATTCCAAGAACATAAAGACATACTCAAAACCAAGAGGGTAACAAGAGCCTACAAACTGCGAGTTATGTAGCCACTCTTCTTCGCTGGAAGCTGGGTGCTAAATATAGATCCCAGATCCCTCAAAATATCTCCCAAGTCTTTAAGCAACTCACAGCACCTGATCTCCAGGTTCATCCCCTTTAACCAGGAGGTTCCAGGTTACAAAGATCAAGAAATAAGACAGATTGCTGAGGCCAGCAGAAGGTCGTTCCCCAATGAGACTGACCTGAACTGGATAAAATATTGCCTGCAGGGTGGGGAGAGTCTCAGTGAAGAAGTGGTCCCAGACTTCAGCCAGAACCTCAATGAGATTTTCACCTACACGAGGGCGAGAAGACGGGAGGGGAGAAAGAAAGAAAAGAACTCGTCATTACTTGCAGGAGAGGCTGAAAGATAGCTCCATCTGAAATATAAAGGTACACATGCTGGAAAACTTGCAGCCAAGAGTTGCTGAAGCCCAGGGAAGGGGTGTGGTGGTAAAAGTCGCCTTCCCTGGCTAAGATCACCAGAAATTCTCAGAGCAGAAATACATCTGGTCTACGATTCAGGTAGGGATCCAAGCTACATTTCACTACTAGCACTTGAAATGTGAGGGGCGGGTAGAGGGAGCAGAGCTCATTACCTTTCTATATCCCAATCCAGAAATGGGAGCTGAAATTTTCAAACCACATGAGAATTGCTATCATCAAGTGAACGGTTACTACATTACCAGACACTGTGCTAAACTGCTTACTTATAAGACATTTAATGAGAGGCTCTACAATTCCCATTGCACAGGCTCAGAGAGGCCAAGTAACTGGCCCAACATCACATAGCTAGAAGGCAGTCAGAGTTGGGATTCCACAACCCATGCTCTTGACCAACCCAATCTTGGAGATCATGTGCACAGCTATATACTATTTTGTTTTTCAAATCACTAAGACACTGGCTTTATTCTGGGTTTGAGCTGTCAGTGGAGAGAGATGGAAAGAAGACCTGGAAAGTACCACCTCTGCCCACTGCTTTGCAATAACAGGGAGGGTGGCATTCTTGGAAGGGGTCACCTGCAAAGCACAGGACCCACCCCCTGACTCTGTGCCCATTCACCCTGGGATCAAGAAGCTTGAGCTATGGCCAGGTACCACCCCCAGGCCAGCTGTACATGGGTCACCCAATGCCACTGGAAGGCTACGCAAGTACTTGCAGGAAAGGTGGGCATTGGCAAAAAGGGAGCTGGCATAGCGGTTGCTATTTAATGACCTAGATAACAGAGCCAATTGGGCACCATCTTTGCTCACTGGAGACAAAGAAACTGGGTCAGCCAAGATCAGAGATGCATTTGACAAAACACTGCCAGTTCCACTGAACAAGTCTTGAAAGAATCATTTAGCATCTTCTATTAATTTAATGAACAACAAAAGCAGTGGCTGGGGAGAGAGAGAAGAACAAAGGCATGACTAGCGGCTGGAAGAACCAAAAGACCTGCAAATTCTGAAAGGTCAGAGTAAATATACTGGGGAAGAATGCAAATCCATAGCACCCTTCACTTCCCTTTGTTGGAATCCCTTATTTGCTTCGTCTCCTCCAGTAGAAAGGGAGTGAATGAGGGCATGGGCCCTGTCTTTCCAGCTCACCATTGTATTTCTCTCTCTCTCTCTCTCTTTTTTAAAACCATTATCTTTCTGGTGCTTAGCATGGTACCAGACCCATCAATAAATAGATTTTTAAAAATCTTTGTTGAATGAATGAATGTCAAGTACCAAGTGTATAGATTTTGCAAACGCCGGGGCTGATGAATGGAAAGAGGTTACCATTTAATCCAAATAGGGGACAGTATAGAGAAGGACTTAATAGTTAGCTTGAATATTTTTCTTTGCCCTTAGAATGAAGCAAATCTTTGCAGCATGGCCTACATGGCCCAGGAGAGTCTGCAGCCTTCGGTGTCTTCATCCTCTTCTCTATTCCCCACAACCTTTGGGGTCTAACCATATAGGTTTTATTTCAGTCCCTCAAACTCACTGTGAAATCTCATACCACAGGGCCTCTGCATGGGCTATTCCGTCTGCCCAGACTGCTCTTTGCTTCCCCTCTTTGCCTAACTTACTGCTGCATATCTTTCTAATTTCTGCTTGAGCATCACTTCCACTGAAAAGTCTTTCTGCCATTGTTCAAATTCCCCTACTAGGGATTCTATAGTTAGGACTTGTCCTGGCTGCACTTTTATATTTGGTGAGAACTGGATTAATATCTGTCTCCACTGCCAGGTTGTGAGCTCTGTGAGGGTCTGTAATTCTATGATGGTTTTGCTCACCGTGTTCCCAGCACCTAGCAAACACCCTGATCAATAAATGGTGGTTGAACGAATTAATCATCATCCTCTTTTCAAATGTAGGCTATGCTACACCGTACAAAGGGAGTCAAAAGGACCATCTGGAATGTTAGGTCACCTCATTCCTAAAACCAAGGTGAACCTTAATACCCAGACAGTGTATCCCAGAGGGAAAAAGGCTATTCCGGCTCCTTTCCCAATGGCCCTCATCCTGAGCTGTCCATCACAGAGACAAGCAGAGGCCTTCCCAACCTGAAGGCAAAGAAAGAGAGGAGAATCCTGCAGGGTGATGGCAGTGCCCACTTGCTACTCTTTGCTGCGATCACGGAAAGCTCATCACCAGCAGTGAGGTGCCTCCTGGGAACCCGCGTCTAATTGCTGGCTGCAAACCTCAGAGAGTACTGGAGGTTTTGGAAAGGATTCAGAGGAGAACATCAGAGACACAGGCTAACAAAACAGGTAGCTCTGGGGAAGAGACGAGTTAAAGGAAGGAGGTGACTTCACCTCCAGGGACAATCCACAAGCCAAGGACTTAACTCCTTGCAAAGATGAAAAGGGTTTGGATGGAAGGTTCTAGATTGCTATCTTGTACAAATTTGTCCTCTAAAGCATCACAAAGTTTAAATCACCAGCAGTATCTAGAATGGGTAGGAGAAACATTCTAAAAGTTAAGGTCACAGCCGTGTGGTTATGAAAATTTTGTGGCTCCTCCTCCCTTTATCCAGTGTACGGACAGATGAGTAGAAAAATGAGAATAAAAAGTAAATGAATAATGAGGGATGGGGATATGGGATTGTTCTGATGTTCTCTTTCACTTTAATTTTTATTCTTATTCTTTTTTGTGTGTGGTAATGAGAATGTTCAAAAATTGTGGTGATGAATGCACAACTATATAACGGTACTGTGAACAATTCACTGTACACTGTGGATGAGTGTATGGTTTTTGAATATATCTCAATAAAATTGAAAAAAAAAAGAGAAATAATTAAAAAAAAAAATTCAAGGTCATGAAAGCTCTAGAAAAGATTACTGAAGATAATATTCTCCCGGTCACAAGAGAGCAACAGATGGAAATGAGCTGCCACCACCAGACCCTTCTGCAGCAATACGGGTGGGGCTTACATAAATAAGCAAATACATAAATAAAGTGAAGTTTGTCCAATGATAGAAGGATATGTCATACCAGTTATTACCAAACTTTGTTTTTTGACAAAGGAATCCCTTTTTCCAAATAAAATCTTGCTTGGAGTTATAATACATGCAATAAAAAAGTAGAGATGTTCTGATTAGAGATGAACTGGTTAACAGATCCCCACCTGCCCCTTCACCGTACAGAAAGGGCCCTGAGATCCATAACCCAGGGACTACAGCAGACCCAGAGAGAACAGGATCCCCAGGCTGTGCTTTTTCATCTCTCTTTGGGGCAGAGGCACAGAATCTTGCATGACCTTTGCTCATCCCATCTAGCTCTGTTTCTGCATTTTCACTCCAAATACACCTATGTTGAATGTCACTTGGGTGAGAGACACTCAACTTCTCGTTTTAAGGGTACTTGAATCTCCAGCTTTGCTCATTACCTTCTTCATAAATCCACTTTTCTCAATTCCAGGAGCATTTAATAACTCCTCAAATGACTTAAATACATATAATGTGGCCAGGGAAAACACCCCTTCCCTTCCCTGGTACCTCCATTGTCCACACTTGTATACTAGCCTAATGACAAAATGCAAAGAGCCACCATGCCAAGTTCCTGGTCAAAGCAAGTCATTTAAAAATAAGACCTTGAGTTAAGCAGATAGTATAAGGTTGAAGGAGTCAGAGCATAGATATATTAAAAGGAAATAAGGCTACAGGTTCAGCCAACTCTCAAATATTTAGAGGTTAATTTTCTAACATCTATTCTTCCAAAGGTTTGGGGAGTAATTATTTGTGTCAGGCACTGGAACTTTCTTTGGACACTAATTTCTTTCCCAGGGAATGCAAGAAAAAAAAGGAGATGGTATAAAACCTATTAACACTGGGTCTAGAAGCAGGTTTGACTTACAGAAAGAGGTTATTAGGCTGAGGAGGATACAAAGGAAGTACCAGGTGCCCACCTACTATGTGCTAGGTATCGTGCTATACTAAGAACATACCTTATACTCCCTACAACCCCTCATCCCGTTTTATCATTTTAAAGATGATAAAAACTGAGGCTCAGAGAAGCCAAGAGTCACTCAACAAGTAGGTGGCCAGCTAAGATCAGGACCTGGGAGCTAGGAGTAGCCTCTGGCAAAGTTGTAGAGTTGCCCTATTCTTGCCTTTTGGTGCCATCTCACTTCTCCATTCAATGTTTTGCTATCCTGTCAACTGGGCTGTAAAATCTTTTAAGGCCAGGAAGTTTCCCTTTGCCTATCAAAACATATCCCATTGAGTGGATGCCTGCTTAGCCTAATGTCCCCCAAATGGATAGGACTCTTGTCCTCCATGACCCTGAGAAATATTACAAAGGCCTATAGGAAATAGCCTATAGGATCAGATGAGAGAGAAGAGCAGGGCAAGATCCAGGGGACAATTTAACCCTTTCAAAGGAGACCACAAGCAGGCATCTCCTGAAGACCTCTCTTAACAAGGTCTCCAAAGAAACGACCCAAATTCCAATCCATTTTCAAACCAGTACTGACTTGCATTGCCATGACTGGCTGAACCAAATGGGAGTGCAGCCACCTGACTGGAGAGGCAACTTTCAGGACTAATCACTCACTTGGAGCCTACCACTTTTGGACAGAAGCATTTCAGCTGTTCAAATACCCAAGGCTGAGTCACAGAGGCCCATTCTACGAGGGCTGCCTTGTACTTGCCTTCACACAGCTTGATCTTCTCCTCCACAAAGAACAGGCCTTTTGCAAGAAGCTGGTTCTGCCAAAAGAGAACAAAGAACACAGGAGTTGGGCCATTTCAGAGCATGAGTGACAAACCCTCTTCTGCTTCCAGTGGGAGAGGGCACAGACTTCTAGACACTTGTATGTCAAGGACTCTTGCTCCCAAGTTTAAGAAGCCTTTTGTCCTCTCAGAAGGCCAAGGCCTCACGAGAAGACAGAGAAACATCCCACAGCAAAAGTGGGAGACCAGAGCCAAACCCGACCACTACCTCCACCCCGTGAACGAGGGGAAGAGCAATGCCACAGGCTTGGCGGAATTCAATATTGTTCACACCCAAAGTCCTTCAAGCCCTTAATGATCTCAACTTAGAAAAGGGAATATTGAGGCAATGCGAAATTATGCAGAAATAATAGATTTTTTTAAAAAGGATAAATTTAGTTTCTCACACTAGCATGAAAGAGATTGTGGGCAAAATAGTAAGCAGCAGTGAGCACGTCTGTCAATGAGCAAGTACGTGAGAAAAGTGTGAAAGAGAGAGTCAAGTCCTTTTGCAATTTTTTTTTGCTTATTCTTTTTTTTTTAATCATTTTATTGAGATATATTCACATACCACGCAGTCATACAAAACAAATCGTACTTTCGATTGTTTACAGTACCATTACATAGTTGTACATTCATCACCTAAATCAATCCCTGACACCTTCATTAGCACACACACAAAAATAACAATAATAATAATTAGAGTGAAAAAGAGCAATTGAAGTAAAAAAGAACACTGGGTACCTTTGTCTGTTTGTTTCCTTCCCCTATTTTTCTACTCATCCATCCATAAACTAGACAAAGTGGAGTGTGGTCCTTATGGCTTTCCCAATCCCATTGTCACCCTTCATAAGCTACATTTTTATACATCTGTCTTCGAGATTCATGGGTTCTGGGTTGTAGTTTGATAGTTTCAGGTATCCACCACCAGCTACCCCAATTCTTTAGAACCTAAAAAGGGTTGTCTAAAGTGTGCGTAAGAGTGCCCACCAGAGTGACCTCTCGGCTCGTTTTGGAATCTCTCTGCCACTGAAGCTTATTTCATTTCCTTTCACATCCCCCTTTTGGTCAAGAAGATGTTCTCCGTCCCACGATGCCGTGTCTACATTCCTCCCCGGGAGTCATATTCCACGTTGCCAGGGAGATTCACTCCCCTGGGTGTCTGATCCCACGTAGGGGGGAGGGCAGTGATTTCACCTTTCAAGTTGGCTTAGCCAGAGAGAGAGGGCCACATCTGAGCAACAAAGAGGCATTCAGAAGGAGACTCTTAGGCACAAATATAGGGAGGCCTAGCCTCTCCTTTGCAGCAACCGTCTTCCCAAGGGTAAAACTTATGGTAGAGGGCTCAACCCATCAAACCACCAGTCCCCTATGTCTGTGGTCATGTTAGCAACCAT
>KN188233.1:226007-363479 GCA_000164785.2 Choloepus hoffmanni | reverse complement strand
TACCCCACCTCCATGGTTGCTAACATCACCACAGTCTAGGGGACTGGTGGTTTGATGGGTTGAGCCCTCTACCATAAGTTTTACCCTTGGGAAGACAGTTGCTGCAAAGGAGAGGCTAGGCCTCCCTATATTTGTGCCTAAGAGTCTCCTCCTGAATGCCTCTTTGTTGCTCAGATGTGGCCCTCTCTCTCTGACTAAGCCAACTTGAAAGGTGAAATCACTGCCCTCCCACCTACGTGGGATCAGACACCCAGGGGAGTGAATCTCCCTGGCAATGTGGAACATGACTCCCGGGGAGGAATGTAGACCCGGCATCGTGGGACGGAGAACATCTTCTTGACCAAAAGGGGGATGTGAAAGGAAATGAAATAAGCTTCAGTGGCAGAGAGATTCCAAAACGAGCTGTGAGATCACTCTGGTGGGCACTCTTACGCACACTTTAGACAACTCTTTTTAGGTTCTAAAGAATTGGGGTAGCTGGTGGTGGATACCTGAAACTATCAAACTACAACCCAGAACCCATGAATCTCGAAGACAGTTGTATAAAAATGTAGCTTATGAGGGGTGACAATGGGATTGGGAAAGCCATAAGGACCAAACTCCACTTTGTCTAGTTTATGGATGGATGTGTAGAAAAGTAGGGGAAGGAAACAAACAGACAAAGGTACCCAGTGTTCTTTTTTACTTCAATTGCTCTTTTTCACTCTAATTATTATTCTTGTTATTTTTGTTTGTGTGCTAATGAAGGTGTCAGGGATTGATTTAGGTGATGAATGTACAACTATGTAATGGTACTGTAAACAATCGAAAGTACAATTTGTTTTGTATGACTGCGTGGTATGTGAATATATCTCAATAAAATGATGATTAAAAAAAAAAAAGAGTTAACTAAAGAAATGTCCTTTAATGAAATCTTGTGTGGCAGATTTATTAGTCTTTTGATTAGTGGAAGCTTTTGATTGAATGTTTCCATGGAGATGTGACCCACCCAACTATAGGTGATACCTTTGGATTAGAGAATTCCCATGGAGGTGTGACTCTACCCATTCTGTGTGTCTTAATTAGAACCCTGGAGTCCTTTAAGAGAGCTCATGGAAACAAGGAGCTCATAGAAGCCAAGAGAGACATTTTGGAGAGAATTTAATGTATGTAATCCAGAGTTTGCCCTCTGGGAGAAGCTAAGAACTGAAACAGATCCAGTTGCTTGGAGATGCTTGGAGGTGCAGGTAGGATTTTTCAGATGTTAAGCTAAGAGAAGAAGCCCAGAGTTTGCCCTGGAGAAGCTAAGAGAAGACTCCGAGATGCTTAGAGAGAAATACCCCAGGAGAAAAAAGCAGAGAGCTAACAGAAGCAGAGAAAGTCAGGATCCCAAGACATTTTGGAGAAAGACATTTTGAAATGCAACCCAGGAGCAAACAAGCAGTTGTCAGGTCTGTGCCTTCCCAGATGAGAGAGGTGTTCTGAACACCATTGGCCTTTCTTTGGTGAAGGTATCCTCTGTTAATGCCTTTATTTTTACACTTTTATGGCCTTATAACTTTAAATTTCTGATCTAATAAATCCCCTTTATAAAAGCCAATCCATTTTGGTATTTTGCATAATCACAGCTTTAGCAAACCAGAACAAATTTTGTCATTGAGAGTGAGGGTGCTGCTGAGTTTGCAAATACCAAACATGTTGGGATGGCTTTTTAAATGGATAAGTGGAAAATTCTGGGAGAATTTTGAGGATCTTGACAGAAAAGGTCTCTATTGCTTTGAAGAGATTGCTGACAGAGATTTGGAGTCTAAAGACACTTCCAATAAGGTCTTAGGCAGAAATGAATGTGTTGTTGAAAACTGGAAGAAAGGTGATCCTTGTTTTAAAGTGGTGGGGAATTTGACAAAACTGAGTCCTGGTATTGTAAGGAAAACAGAATTTCAAAGCAATGAGCTTGGATACTTAGCTGAAGGGATCTCCAAAATAATATGGAAAATGCAGCCTGGCTTCCCCTTGCAGCTTATAGTAAAATGCAAAAGGAAAGAGATAAGCTGAGAACTGAAATCTTAGGTAAAAAGAAACCAGAAATTGAACATGTGGAAAATTCTGGGCTTCCATAAATAGATCCCAGGGGACAGTGCAACATGTGAGGATTTAATGAAACATGGAACCAGTGAGCCATTTCAGTACAAGCCTGTGTTGGCAATGGAGTTATCCAGAAAGGATTTGTGGAAAGTCCGATTTTCTAATTGTTTTGAATCTTGTATGCTGCATGTCAAGTCAACAAATTTTTTGTGATACCTATATAAATGGAACCACTGCCAGTCTGGACTAAAAGATACAGAAAAGGGACAAATTGAAGGAAAAAATGCCTTCAAAGGCAGAACAATGGAAGCTAAGGTGTGGAGCCAAGAAAACTCAGGCCAGGAAAGCAGACATACCCATGCACATGGAAAAGGTGAGTTTGCCCCAGAGGCAGAGGGCAGGCATTCTGCCTAGATTTTCAGGAAGTGAGGCTGCCACCCCAGGACACAAGGGGGTTGAGTACTTTCCCAAGAGATTGGGGACAGCCTGGCCACCACCCAACTGTTCAGAGAGGGGAGAACCTTTGCTTCAAAGATTCAGAGTCTGGGTGGTGTCCCAAAGCTTGAAGAAGATGGGGCCAAGAAAAATGTGGTCTCCCTAATGCATGGATATGTTGAAGCAGTCACCCCAGTTTTGGAAAGAGCAAGACCTCTGCACAAGTCTTTGGAAAGGGTGAGACTGATGCTCTGTCAAGCCCCAGGTATAAAACATCATTCTATAAAGGACTCTCAGACTTTGAAATCTAATGGAGTTTGTCCTGCAGGTTTTAGGAACTGTTTTGTTTACATGACACCTGTTTTCCCTTCATTTTCTCCCTATAGCAGTGGGAATGTTTATCCTGTGACTGTCCCTCCTTTGTATATTGGAAGCAGATAATTTGTTCTGAGTTCCACAGCCAGAGGAGAATTTTGCCTTAGGACAAACCATGCCTGAAACTGATTATGATAAGCCCTTGTACTTATCTATGATCATTATCTAAAAAATGATTTTACTTTTTGTGATATTGTGATGGAACAAATGCATTTTTGCATGTGGAGAGAACACATCCAGGGGGTGGAACATACTGGTTTGAATCTATTATGTCCCCCACAAAAGCCATGCTCTTTAATGCAATCTATTGGGGACAGAATTATTTTTCATTTGATATTGTATTTTCATTAGGGTGGAAACCTGTGGTTGAATGATTCCATGGAGGAGTAATACACCCAACCATTGATCAGGCCTTTTGATTAGATCATTTCCATGGAGGTATGAACATCCCATTCTGAATGGGTCTTAATTAGATCACTGGAGTCGTTTAAGAGAGCTCATGGAAACAAGGAACTCAGAGAAGCTGAGAGAGACATTTTGGAGTGAAACTAAGATATATAATCCAGAGTTTGCCCACAGGAGAAGCTAAGAGCTGACACAGAACCAGAAGCTTCTAGATGCTTGGAGATGCAGACAGAACATGTGTAGATGCTAAGCTAAGAGATGAAGCCCAGTTTGCCCCGGAGAAGCTAAGAGAGGATTTCCAGATGCTTATAGTGAAACAGCCCAGGAGAAACAAACAGAGAGCTGAGAGAAGGTAAGAAAGACATGAGACTCGTGTTGATGACTTAGTTTGTACACTTTTATGTCCTTAGAAATTAGATTCATGACCTAATAAACCTGCTTTATGAAAGCCAATACATTTTCTGGTATTTTGCAAAATGGCAGCTTTAGCAAACTGGAACAGATGTCATATTGGTCTTTTTGCTGTTTAAATTATAGCAGTCTATGGATTTTGTTTTGGCAAAGATTTTGTTAAAGAATTTAAAAATATGATAAATACTAAATCTGGGTACTTTTGTTATGGCATGCATTTATTAGATATGTTCTAAACAGTGGTTTGTTTTCAATGTTGATCTTTCATAGAAGTGCTCTCCATCTTTGTGGTGGTCACACTAGTTTTCATAAACTGAGACATATGTTCCAGAGAATGGGGATATTTGTCTGGTCCACTGACATTGGGGAAAATAGTTATGATTGAAAGCTGCTTATGACAAACTTAAATCAGCACTGTAAATTAATTTTGTGATTGTTTATTTTCAGTTCTTGGTTCTATATAGTAGTTTTAGTAACAACTATTTTAATAGCTATTCTTTGGTTTCATTTTAAAAAATCATATTTTGGCCTTTTTTCCCTTTCATTTTTTCCATATCCTTAAAAACTCATCCAACATCTTACAAGTACTAATTATAAAGGTTGCTGACAAAGCAAAGTTTTGCATCAAAACTTAACCTCATTGCTCTGAACTAAGACTTGTCTCTTAGGGTTTTATCTCATCTGTGTTAAGCATTTACCCCCCAGGCTCATTTCTGAAAGAAGATCAAGTGCAAAGCAGGATTTACTTTCTGTTTCCTATTGGTGAATAGACTTCTTAGAGAAAATGAGAGTTTAAATGTGAACAGAATAGATAAATATGGCAAGGTTTGTTAAGCATTTTCAGTACAGTACTGTATTCAGTAAAAAATAAGAGCACAGCTAGGAGCCTCTGACATTGTCCCATGTTTTACAGAATCTGTTCATAAAATTCCTTTATTTCCAAAAAGGTTCATCTAACAGAAGAAAATGCTGTAAATATTTGTAACAATATTTTTAACCAGACAAAAAAAAAAAAAGGATTTTGATAACAAGTTAACACATAAAGTAGTTTTATATTAAACAGTATTGTCTTGTATATTTTGATCAGCAGCATACCAGCTTTCCTTTGTAACAGGTTGTGGTACTGGGAGAAATGAGTTCCATGATTGTTGAAATGAATTGCTATAAATGCAGAAAGATACATTCAGCCCCTTAAAGGAGACAATTCACTGTTTTGGAGTGAGTGGTTTCCTAATGCAATATCAGTGCCTGCAGGATTTAGGAAATTAATTTTATAAAACTAGTTCTTTCATTTTTGCTGTTGCTTTTTAAGTCAGTTCATTGATGACACAGCTGCAGAAATTAGATAACATTTAATAAAATAAATTTGCTGCATTAAACAGGATGCAATAACCAATAAAAGTGCTAAGTGCCAAACTGTTACATATATATATATATATATATATATATATATATATATATATATATATATATATATGGTTGAAGTGTGGGGTGTATTTAATTTTATTATGTTCAAAAATTATTCATGAGATTTTGTAAATGGCAGTTATTTCATTAATGTGAAATAAATTTTAACTAATTCCAAGCAAAGAGGGAGAGTTCAAAATATTTTCAGCAAAACAGATGCTGAGAGAGTTTGTGAACAAAAAACTTGCTCTACGAGAAATACTAAAGGAAGCACTACAGGCAGATAGGAAAAGACAAGAGAGTGAGGTTTGCAGAAGAGTGAAGCAATAAACACTATCATTAAGGGTTAAAAGAGAGGAATTTATAAAATTAAGATAAGATATGACATATAAAATACAAAAGACAAAAAGGTAGAAAGTAGATATTACATTGAGCGAAATTAGCCAGAAACAAAAGAATGTATACTGCGTTGTCTCACTAATATGGGCTAACATCAATGAGTGATACTTGAGAGTTGGGAACACAGGATATCAAGAGAGAGAAAGAGGTTAGAGATTGGGCATTTGATGGTGAAGGAGTACATAATGTTGAACAGGACTGAATACATAGACCCAGAAATGGAATGGATATCATAATATTGTGTGACAGTAACAAATATTGTAAGTACTCTGAAGAAAGATTTCTGAATATGGTTGAAAGAAGAAAGCTAAGGGCAGGTATGACACCAGGAGGAAAGATAGGAGACCAAGATTGAGATCATATAACTTAGCAAAATCTAGAATGGACAATGATGGTTATTAAATGTACAAATATATGAATGTTTTTAAATGAAGAACAAATGAATGTCAACATTGCAAGATATGTAAGTTGGATGGTATAGGGTAAAAATACAATCAATGCAAACTGGAATCTATAATTAATGGTAACATTGTAAGTTGCTACCAGTAATTGTAACAAAGGCAATATACCAATGCTAAATGTCTGTGAGAGGGGGATATAAAGCAGTGATATGGGATTCTTGGTGTTGATGATGTTTTCTGACCTTTCATTGTATTTTATTTTTACTTTTCTTCTACCTTTTGTATTTTTATTTTTCAATTTTCTCCTTTTCCTCTTTTGGGGGAAGACATGGAAATGTCCTCATACAGATTGTGGTGGTTAATGTATATTTATGTGATTATACTGGGAATAATTTATTGTTTACTTAGGGTGGATTGAATTGTGTGTGAATAAATCTATTAAAAATAAACAGATGTATACAAATGCTGAAGAAAATATGGTGAGAGGGATGTACCTATTCCCTGTTGGTAGGGAAGTAGAATGGTGCAACCCAGGTGGAGGGCAGTGTGGTGGTTCCAATCGAAGCTAACCGTGGGGTTGCCATATGATCCTTCAACCCCATAATTGGGACTCTACTTGGAAGAACTGAGAGCAGGGACATGAATGGACAATGCATATTGGTGTTTATGGCAGCCATACTCAGGAATCAAGATGGAGGGAGATGGACTAAGGGCATGTAGACTGAGAAACAGAATGGTCAACTGAGATGTATACATACAATGGAATAGTGAGCTGTGACAAGAGGAAATGAAATTGTTAGGTATGCACCTATGTGAATGGACCTTGAGAATGGTATGTTGAGTGAAATAAAAACTGAAAAGACAAACATTATAGCACCTCAATAATATGCACTAGCTAATATGTGCAAAGTCTGAGAATTGCATCTGAGAGCATAGGTTATCAGGGAAAGCTTATGGTAAAGATTCCTAGATTGTAAGCTCTTACAGCAGTCACAACTATTCATGAATTGTAACAGTTATCTCTAAATTATGAGATGGTGAACTATTTGTATCTGTGTATAACCTGTTCCATCTCTGGAACTTCAGTGTGTCTGTGTGACATATGAGACTCAGAGCCAGAGTTCAGCAGCTGTGAGTATTAACATTACACTATATAGCAAATGTTAAAAAGCTGAGAAAGAGATCAGACTTTAATTATAAATATGAACAAGATGGACTTGATTAGAACTAAGATAAACCAGACTAAAGGGAAAAGTATGATATCAACTGTGTTTTAAAGCCTCAACTTCTGTGTGGGACCAAAGAAAGAGATGTCTATTTTGTTCAAAATCTATACTTTCTGTGGTGTGCTATATGATTTAACTTGTATGGTTGGTTTATTGAAGTACCATAATTACATGAAAACTTGAATAGGGGTGCAATCTGGTTGGTTTTCACAGGTCAGCATGAAGCCCTGATGCATACAAGAGTAATTTGGCTAGATAATAAATAAAAAGTATTTGCAAAGCTCCCTCAATGTCCTGAGGAAAAATGTAGAAACATTAAACTTCCCCACCTGGGCAATTCCTGATATCCTCACAAGCTTTAGTGACTATCACTGAAGTAGACCATATCCTTGATCTTGGGGTTTGTCCTTATGAAGCTTGTTACTGCAAAGGAGAGGCTGAGCCTACTTATAATGGTGCTTAAGGGTCACTCCCAGAGAAAGTCTTTGTTGCACAGATGTGGCCTGTCTCTAAGCACAGTTGGCAGGTAAACCCACTGCCCTCCCCACTACTTGCAACATGATTCCCATGGGTGTAAATCTCCATGCCAACACAGGACATGACTCCCAGGGATGAGCCTGGACCCAGCACTGTGGGATTGAAAGAGTGTTCCTGACCAAAAGTTGGAAGAGAATTTAAACAAAATAAAGTTTCAGTGTCTGAGAGATCTCCAATGGAACTGATAGGTCATTCTGAAGGTTATTCTTAGGCATTATGTAAATAATCTCAATCCATTATCCTTGATTCTTGAAGACTATCATACAACTATATGGCTTATAGGGTGCGAATGATTGTGAAAACCTTGCAGCTTATACTCCTTTTATCCAATATGTGGACAAATGAGTAGAAAAAAGGGAGGGGGGAATAAATGGACAATAGGAGGGAAAAGGGAGCATGAGATTCTTGGGGTGTTCTTTTTTACTTGTATTTTTATTTTTGTTATTCTTGTTTTGAAGTGAAGGAAATTTTCAAAAAATGATTGTGGTGAGCAATTCACAACTATATGATGATAGCCTGAAAAATTGATTGTACTCTTTGGATGATGCATGGTATATGAATAGATCTCAATAAAATTGCATAAAAAATAAGAGGGAGAGTTTAAAATATTTAGAGATAAACAGACTCTCAGAGTTTGTGAACAGGAGACATACTATAAAAGAATACTAAAGGGAGTGCTACAGATAGATAGGAAAAGATAGGAGAGAGAAGTTTGGAAAAGAATGTAGAAATGATTAGAAGAAATGGTAACTGAAAGGGTACACACAGTATCAGGAGATAGAAACAGAGAAGAGATGTGGAAAGATTATAAATTTAGTGTTGATTGTATAGATCCAGACATGGATATCACAATACTGTGGGATGGTAGAACCATATTGTAAGTACACTGAACAAAGATGACTGTGATTACAGTTGAAAGAGGAAGGTTAGGGGTATGCAGACAACAGAAGGAAAGACAGAAGATAAAGATTTGGACTGTACAATTTATTGAAAACTAGAGTGGTCAATTATGTTGATTAAGTGTATAAATATAAGAATTGTTTTTACTTAAGGGAGAACAAATGAATGCCAACTTTGCAAGGTGTTGAAAATGGGATGGTATGGGGAAAAATACAATCAATACAAACTAGAGTCTATAGTTAACAGTAACATTGTAATATGCTTCCATTAATTGCAACAAAAACAGTATGCCAAAGTTAGTTTACCAGAGGGGGATATAAGGGAAGGCTGTGGGATTCTTGGTGTTGCTGGCAGAACTGTTTTTCTTTATTTTATTTCTATTTTTATTCATCATTTTTTCTTTATCTTCTTTTTTTCTTTTTTTTGTTTCTTCATCGTTCTTTGTAGAAGAAATGAGAATATCCTCTATTAAGTGGTGATGGTGAATGCATAACATATGATTATACTGGAAACCTTTGAGTATTTACGTAAGAGGGAATATATGGTGTGTGAATAAAACTGTTTAAAAATATATACAGGAAAACAAGTTCTGGAAAAAATGTGGAAAAATAATGTACATATTCACTGATGGTGGGGAAGTAGAATGATGCAGTCCATCTGGAGGTAAGTGCGGTGGGATCACAGCAAGCTAAGTATGTGATTGTCATATGGTCCTTCAATTTAATGAAATATTCAATTAAGTTTTGTACTCATTCTTCTACACAATTGTCCATTTACTGGATAAAAGAAGTGAGAGCCAAATGTTTTGGAAGAATTGATAATGGTATCAGGAATGGACTTTTCCACATTGGTGTTTATGTTGATGGTAATCACAATTCACAATATATGGAGAAGGCCTAAGGGTGCATCGACTGATTACCAGAATGGCACAGTGTAGTGTATTTTTACAATGGAGTATTGAATGGCTACAAGAAATAATGCTGTTGTGAGGTATGCAACTAGGTGAATGGACATAGAGAACAGTATTTTGATTAAATAATACCAGGAAAGAAAAGACAAACATTGTAAAACCTCATTAATATGGACTAAACATAATGTGAAAACTGAGAATTGAATCTGATAGGTTTATCAGAGGAAGGCTTATGGTAAAGTTTCCTAGACTGTAAACTCTTGCAGCAGTTGCATCTATTGTGAGTTGTAATGGTTACTTTAATTTCTGAGATGCTGAGCTCTTTGTGTATAACCTGGTCAGTCCCTGGAAATTGAGGTATCTCTGTGATACCCAAGAGACATCCAGAATTCAGCAGCTATTAATATCAGCATTACCACATACAGCAAATATTAAAGAGGCTGAAAAATAGATGGTACTTCAATTACAGATATTAACAAAATGGAGGTGGTTAAGACTAAGATAAATCAGACTAAATGTAAAGGATGATATTGATGGTGGTTTAAAACTTCAACTTCTGTGAGAGACCAAGGGAAGAGATGTTTATTTGGTGCCAAATCCATATTTTCTGTAGCATACTTTATAATTTAATTTGTATTGTCATTTTGTTCAAACACTGAAATTACATGGAAGATTGAACATGGAGTGAGATCTGATTGGTTGGTATATGTTAGTGTGAAGCTTTGATGCATCCTAGAGTAATTTGGGTAGATAATAAAAATGCATTTTCAAAACCCCCCTTGAGGTACTGGGTAAATTGTGGAACAAATAAGCTTCCTCTTCTGGGGAATTATTGATATTCTCACAAGCATTGGGGACTACCAATTTAAAAGGCCAGGCCCTTGATCTTGGAGACTGCCCTTATGAAGCTTATTACTGCAAATGAGAAGATAAACCTACTTAAATTTTTGCCTAAATCTCACCCCTAGAGAACTTTTTTCTTCATATATGGCCTTTATCTCTAAGTCAATTCTGCAGGTAGATTCACTGCCCTCCCCCCTATGTGGGACATGTATCCAGTTTTGTAAATCTCCCTAGCAATTTGGGACATGACTCTTGGGGGTGAGCATGGACCCAGAATAGTGAGATTGAGAATGAATTCTTGAACAAAAGTGGAAAGACAAATTAAAAAAAATAACGTTTTGGTGGCTGAGAGATTCCAAATGGTGACTAGAGGTCATTTTGGAGGATATTCTTATGCATTATATAGATATCCCTTTCTATGTTTTAGAATACTGTAATAAATATAAGGAAATAGCTGAAACCATTGAGCTGCAACCCAGTAGCCTCAATTCTGGAAGATGATTTTTTAACTATATAGCTTACATCACATGGTTGTGTGATTGTGAAAACCTTTAGCTCACTCCTTTTTTTCCAGTGAATGGAAAGTTGAGTAGAAAAATTGGGGCAAAAATTAAATGAATATTTAATAAACTCAAAGAGGCAAGGCACCTGCAGTAGGGCTTATGTGATGGCAAATTTTCCAAGAGAGATGAGCCTGTTGAAGGTGAGGGAGTGGATTGACCCCTGTTCTAGTTTGCTAATGCCAGAATGCAATACACCTGAAATGGATTGGCTTTTATAAAAGGGGCTTATTTGGTTACACAGTTACAGTCTTAAGGAAATAAAGTATCTAAGGTAATGCATCAACAATTGGGTACCTTCACTGGAAGATGGCCAATGGCATCCAAAAAACCTCTGTTAAATGGGAAGGCATGTGGCCAGTGTGTGCTCCAAGTTTTGGTTTTGAAATGGCTTTCTCCCAGAATGTTCCTCTCTAGGCTTCAGCTCCTCAAAAGTGTCACTGTTTGTTGCTATTGGGGCATTTGTACTCTTTTCTTCTCTGGACCAAAAGTCTGCTTTCAAAGCCTATCTCCAATATGTCTCTGTAAACTGAAGCTCCTCTCAGTTCCAGTGCATTTTTCAGAGTGTCCCTTTTGGCCATAGCTCCTCTTCAAAATGTCACTCTCAGCTGCACTAAGTTCCTTCTGTTTGTCAGCTCATTTATGTGGCTCCAGTGATTTAATTTAGAGCCACCTTGAATGCGTGGGGTAACAACTCCATGGAAATTATCCAATCAGTCATCACCCACAGCTGGGTGGAGCACATCTACATGGAAACAATCAAAGAATTACAATCTAATCAACACTGATACATCTGCCCACACAAGATTACACTAAAGATACTGGCATTTGGGAGGACATAATACATTCAAATGGGCACATTCCACCCCTGGACCCCAAAATGACATGATCTTTCCATATACAAAATACATTCATCCCATCACAATAGCATGAAAACTTAAATCATTTCAGTAACAATAGTTAAGTACAAGATCCCATTAAATCAGATACAGGTGTGGTCAGTCCAAAAACAAAATTCTTCTCTGGCTGTGGACCTGTAAACTTAGAACAAGTTATGTGCTTCCAATACACAAAGGAGGGATATTCATAGGATAAACATTCCCATTGCCATAAGGAAAAACTGAAAGGAAAATAGGGTTCACAGGACCAAAACAGTTCCTAAAACTTGCAGGACAAACTCCATTAGATTTCAAAGTCTGAGAGTCATTTACAGAATGATGTTGCATCCTTGGGGCTTGAGAGAGCAGGAGTCTAAACCTCCCTAAGGGCTTTTTTGGCAGCCCTTTCCTCTCCAAATGCTGGGGTGAGTCCTCCAACATATTCACACACTGGGGAGACCACCTTCACAGCCCCACCCTCCTCAAGTATTGGGGCAGCACCTGGATTCCCTTCCATCTCTGAGGCACATGCTCAACCCCTTCAGAACAGTGGGGTGGCAGCCAGGTTCTCCCCAATTCCCTGTAAATGTGCTCCACCCACTTTGGAACTTGGGGTGACAAAACTCTTCCAGAGCATCAAGGTGAAAGGCCCACCCTTGACCTCCAAGGCAAAGTCACCCTTTCCATGGATGTGGGCCACTCTGCTCTCCCAGCACAAGGCCTCTTGACTCCAGACCCCAACCTCCATGGCTCTGCCTTTGAAGAAATTTTTCCTTCAGTTTGTTCTTTGTCTTTCTCCTTCAGTCCCAACTGGCAGTGGCTCTGTCTGTAAAGAGCTTGCAAAAATTCTGTGGGGTTCACATGAAGCACACAGGTGTCAAAGCCATCAAACAGTAGGACATTCCACAAATCCTTTTTGCTTAAATCCTTTTCCAATTTGGCTTGTACTGAAATGGTGGCTGGGTTCCATGTTTGGTTAAATACTCATGTTGGGCTGTAGCTTCTGGGGTTTCACCCCATGGAAGCCCAGAGTTTTTCAGTCTATTAATTTCTGGTTTCTTTGAAACCAAGAGTTCATTTCTCAGCTTACCTCTGTCCTTGTAGTTTACTATAAGCTGCAAATAAAAGTCAGGTTACTTCTATATTTTGCTTGGAGATCTTGTCAGCTAAATATTCCTGGTCATTGCTTTCAAATTCTGCCTTGCATCCAACACCAGGTCTCAAATTTGCCAAATTCTCTGCCACTTTAAAACAAGGATCACTGTGCCCATGGAGGTGTTAACCCACCCATTCAGGTTGGATCTAAATTAAATCACTGCAACCATATAAATTAGCTGACAAACAGAAGGAACTCAGTGCAGCTGAGAGTGACTTTTGAGGAGGAGCTACAGTCAAGAGGGACACTTTGAAGAATTCACAGGAGCTGAGAGAGTAGCTGCAGATGAGAAACAGTTTGAAGATGACCATTGAAAGCAGACTCTTGTTCCAGAGAAGCTAAGAGAGGACAAATGCCCCAAGAGCAACTAAGAGTGACATTTTTGAAGAACTTTAGCCTAGAAAGGAGTGTTCTGGGAGAAAGCCAAGTCATTTTCAACCCAGAACTTTGGAGCAGATGACAGCTATGTGCCTTCCCAGTTAACAAGGTTTTCTGGACACCATTGGCCATCCTCCAGTGAAGGAACCCAATTAATGATGTGTTACCTTGGACACTTTATGGCCTTAAGACTGTAGCTGTGTAATGAAGTAAACTCTGTTTTACATAAGCCAATCCATTTCTGGTGTTTTGCATTCTGGCAGCATTAGCAAACTAGAACAATCACCTTCCTTCAAGTTTGCATGTATTCAGTTACCTCATGTAATCATTTACCTAGGATTGCATAGATGCTAAAGTTGACATACATCAGAGGAGTTAATAGAGTTGATGTAAGCAGAGACAATTTTCCAATCATTTATTTGATATTGTAGTTTTTACTGAAAATGTTTTAAACAAAATCTATTAAAAACATAAACAAATACACAAAACTCATACTTTACAGGTTTTCAATATTGTTTCCTGCACCAGGTTTTTCCTTTTTCTATTTCTTCTGACATACAAAGTTAGCTGATTTTCTTACAGAGAAGTGCTGGTCTCCTCTTTGGTCAATTGAGAAATTCCTGATTACCATGTCATGTCCTATTCTCACTAACCTTAGGTTTCTACCTTACTTATGCTTTTATACATGTGTCTTCATTGTTTCCTTTCCTCCTCTTCAGTGGAGGGTATATCTACACAAAGCTTTCCCTTAATTCCATCTTCTCAATGTCCCATGCTTTTGCCTGACCCCCACACACACAAAAAAAAACAAAACTGTGAATGGAAACTGATCACTTCCTAGAACCAAGGTAGCCTGGAAAACTGTTAAGACTTACAATAACAGTTTGTTTAAAAATATATTGGAATGTGTTTTGATTTGTGAGGGAATATTGGTTTTCTTAAAGAAAAGCATGGAAAAACTGGCCTGTCTCTTCTCACAGATCTGAGGAGATAGGGAGTTTGTTTAAAATTGAAGTACTGGGCTTCATTTAAACTGTAATTCCAGGAACAATTAAAGCCAGAACCATATCTGTTGAAGATAGGGAGCAATTGTTCACACCCAGATGAACATTAAAGATGACTCTGTCAGGAACACAGGGTGGGGAAAAGTGTCTGGGTAGGTGAAGAGAAAGCTCAATACAAAAGGAAGGTCAACAGAGTCCTTAGTATCTACATTAGTTTTCAATCATTGTTCAACAAATTACCAACACATTTAATACAACTTAAATTTATTATCTCATGGTGTATTAGTTAGGGTTGTCTAGGGAAACAGCATCAACAAGATATCTAAATAAAAGATTTAATAAAAATGCCTCTCACACTGGGGATGCATGAGTCCAAATCCTATAGGGAAGGCAGAAAATTGGCATCCACAATGAAGGTTGTGGAAGAACACCTCAGGTAGTGAACTCACAACTGCAATGAAATCCACAGGAAATGCTTTGGTGGCTAGCTGAAGAAGTGAAGTTCTGCTATCTTTCTTAAATGTCCTCCACTGATTGGATTAAATCCAGCTGATTGCATTCTCTCATTGTGGAAGACATTCTCCTTGATGTAATCAGTCACAGCTGCAGCCAATAGACTGATGTTTAATAAAACTTTTGGTTTATTAACCAGCCACAAACGTCCTTGGAGTAATGGTTATGCCAGTGCTTGCTTGGCCAGACACCTAGGTGCCATCACCTGGCCAAGTTGACAAATGAACATAACAATCACTGTGCACCCCTTGTCAACTTGGCAGTTTTACACATCAATTTAAGCCATACTTTTTCTCTAAGTAGAGAATAGTAAAAGACATATTTTGCCTAACAATACTCTGCTGTCCTGCATACAACCAGAAATGCACTAAATTGCTCCAGAATAGGGTGCACATCCTTGGGTGACATTAACTCTTAAAATTTATTTCCTTTAACTTAAATACTGCAAAATGAACAATATTATGTCACATGTTAAAGGTTTAAGATAGAGAAGAAAACAGAGATATTTGATTTACAGACAAATGCAAACGTACTCATAACCAAACAAGGAGGAAATGTTCACGCCATCAGAGTCCTCATTTCTGTAACTGGTCATGTGGCAGTAGTTCATATTTATCATACCTTCTGCCACTACCCATTCTATGTTCCCTTTACCTGCAGCAAGCATTTCAGCTGGCTGTGGTTCTTTTCCTGGTAAAGTGAACCAAACCTTCATTCCTGGTTTCTTGGCCATTGTTAGTCCTGCCTGGATTGGGCTGTTGCAGTTTTACATAGACTTGACTTTAATCACAGGACATGATAGCACTAAGAGACACCCTATGGGATCTCATGTATTGCAGGAAAACTCCTTTACCTCCATTGTGTAGTTGCAGTGCTATTTCCCCTTGATAGCCAGGATCAGTCACCCCAGCCAGTACAGTAATCCCTTTCCTTGCCTGTTGATTCAAAGTTGCCAGGTGGCAGCCTTAACTTCCAGTTCAATAAAATTATTGTGTTTCCTGGTGTAAACACTCCTCTTTTTGGAACAAAGACATGTAGACCAGCAGAGCTTAAGCTTGCAGGGACAGGAAGCAAAAACTTTCCTAGTGGATCACTAGGAGTGATAGTGAGTGGTGCCACTCCTGTTTCCTCCCCTTGATTCTTGGACTCATGAATCGGTTATGGGAGAAATAGTACCATAGAGTGGATGCTGATTCAGAGCATACACATCCTCCTGGAGAACACTACCACAGCCCTGCAAGGTGTTGCCACCTAGTTGGGAACATAATTGAGTATCCAACAGGCCATTACACCATTCTATCAACCCAGCTGCTGCAAGATGATGGGGAACATGTTAAGAGCAGAGAATTCCATGAGAATGTGCCCATTCCATCACTTCATTTGCTGTGAAGTGGGTTCCTTGGTCCAAAGCAATGCTGTCTGGGATAACATAATGGTGGATAACACATTCTGTAAGTCCATGGGTGATAGTTTTGGCAGAAGAATTGTAACACATATCTGGAGTATATGTCTATTTCAGTAATAGCAAATTGCTCCCCCTTCCATGATGGAAGTGGCCCAAAATAATCAACCTGCCACCAGGTAGCAGACTTATCACATCAGTGAATGGTGCCATATCAGGGAGTGAGTGTGGGTCTCTGTTACTGGCAGATTGGGCAATCAGCAGTGGCTGTAGCCATGTCAGCCTTGGTTAGTGGAAATCCACATAGCTGAGCCCGTGCATAACCTCCATCCCTACCACCATGGCTACTTAGTTCATTAGCCCATTGGGCAATGACAGGAGTGGCTGGGGAAAAAAACCAATTGGTGTCCACAAAATGGGTCATTTTATCCATTTGGTTATTGAAATCTGCTGAAGTCACCCTCTGGTTAGCATTCACATGGGACAGAAACATCTTCATTTTCTTTGCCCCCTCAGAAAGGTCTATCCACACATGTCTTCCCCAGACTTCTTTGTCACCAATTTTCCAATCATGTTCCTTCCAAGTTCCTGACCATCCAGCCAAACCATTAGCAAGAGCCCTTGAATCTGTATGCAAATGCATCTCTGGTCAGTTCTCCTTCCAAGAAAACTGAACAACCAGGTGCCCTGCTCAAAGTTCTGCCCACTGGGAGGATTTCCCCTCACCACTGTCCTTCAGGGACATCCAAGAATGGGGCTGGAGTTCTGCAGCTGTTCACTTTCAGGTGGTGCCTGCATATCATGCAGAACCATCTGTAAACCAGGCCCAAGTTTTCTCTTATTCAGTCAACTGATTATAAGGAACTCTCCAAGACTCCATAGATATGGACTGGGGAATAGAAGGTAATGTGGCCAGAGTGGGGCCCATATTCATTTGGGCCACTTCCTAATGTAACTTACTTGTGCCTTCAGGAACCACTCAAGCTCTATCTCATATATACCATTTCCATTTTATGATGGAGTGCTGCTGTGTATCCCCAACCATATGGCTTAGCAGGTCAGAAAACACCCAGTTCATGATAGGTATCTCAGTTCTCATGGAAACTTGGTGGCCTATGGTTAAGTCTTCTGACTCTACTGAGGCCCAATATCAGGCTAAAAGATGTTTCTCAAATGGAGAATAGTTATCTGCAGAGGATGATAATTCTTTCTTCCAAAATCCTAAGGACCTGCATTGTGATCATCCTACAGAAGCCTGCCAAAGGCTACAAACAGTATCTCTATTTACCACTGACACCTCCAGCATCATTAGATCAGCTGGATCATATGAACACAGTGGCAGAGCAGCTTGCACAGCAACCTGTACCTGTCACAGAGCCTCATCTTGTTCTGGACCCCACTCAAAACTAGAAGCTTTTCTGGTTGCTCAGTAAATGGACTGGAGTAGCGCAACCAAATGAGGAGTATGTTGTTGCCAAAATCTGAAGAGGCCAACTAAGTATTTTCCCTTTCTCATATGACTTTTATCTAGTTTATCTAAGAGCCACCACCCAACATTATACCTCTTAACTCTGCAAAATTCACTTAAGGTGTCAAAAAGACTGTCACCCAGAGCCTTGCTTTATACAACATTATGATTAGGAGAAACAAATGGTGATGTTTTGCATATCTGCATTGCCAACTCATGCCATGGGCTGTCACTGCTATCTTGATTATTGGAAATGGAGTAATAATGTCTTTGAATGTAATCAGAGTAGAAAACCAATTAAAAAAGCCCATTTTAAGATTCTGTTTATCAAGAACCACTCCCAGTACCAAGTTGTATTAGCTAGGTTTCCCTAGGGAAACAGAATCAGCAAGAGATATCTAAACAAAAGTTTCATAAAAGTGTCTCACACAACTGTGGTGATGCATGAGTCCAAATTCCATAGGGCATGCAGCAAACTGGCAACTCCAATGAAGGTGTTCAGTGAACTCCTCAGCTAGTGAACTGACAACTCTGAACTCTTCAGGAAATGCTTTGCTGGCTAGCAAAAGAAGTGAAAGTCCTCTACCTCTCTTGCTTAAAAGTCATACTGATTTGATAAAACCCAGCTGATTGCATTCTCTCATTGTGCTCTTCATTGATGTAATTAGTCACAGTTGCAGCCAACTGAGTTATTTAATAAACCAGGCTTCTGGTTTATTAACCAGCCACAAATGTCTTTGCAGAAATGGTTAGGCCAGTGCTTGCTTGACCAGACACCAGGGTACCATCACCTGGCCAATTTGACATATGAACCTAACCATCACACATGGTTTCTGTAGGTCAGAATTCTGGCAATATGTGGCTGGGTTCTCTGCTCAGGGTCTCACAGAGGTGAAATCAATGTGTTTGCTGGCTGTGAACTCATGTGGAGTCTTTAATAGGGAAATATCCATTTCCAAGCTCTGTCACTCTATCAGGCTGTTGACAGATTCATTTCTTTGTGATTGTATGAATGAGTGCCTCCTTGTCTTCCTACTTGTTGCCTAAAGACTGTTCTCAGCTCCTAGTGGCCACCCACAGGAACTTGCCATTAGGTCCTCTGTCTTTGACTTCTCATGTTTTGAATCTGACTTCAGGAAGGATCTAGTCCCCTTACAGGCTCACCTGATTATGTCAAGCCCTTCTAAGACTATTTCATTATGTGGAACTCAAAATCAACTGATTAGGTGTCTACTCTGGGTAGTGATATGCTATCACATCACAATTTACTCATGCACTCAAAGATAGGGAATCATATGAGGATGAAACACAAGGGAATGGAAATAATGGGGCCATGTGAGAATTCTATGTCTGACATTATTTATTGAAAAATTCACCTTGCAAGTTGCACAGGTGGATGCTAGAACTAGGGAAAACAATTTTTGGTTAATTATAAATTGGAAACATATTTGTTGGACAAAAATGTCATTAGAAAAAAATTTTCAGTAATAAGATCAGGGGACTAAGCAGAAACTGTCCTGATGATAGGCAGTCTGAGGAGCCTTTCTTACAAACTCAGTGAAGAAGCACTTAAAATTGCATTCTAAGACAGGGAGGGCAGGGACATGATTCATCCAGGGCTGGCTGAGATAATTAGTGAGATATTGAGTGATGTACAAGGTGCAACCCAGGTGTGCTTGACTCTATAAAGTGGAGCAACATTTTAGGGATAATGTAATAACCTCTATCTCATTGTAAATTTCACCAGGGCAAGGCTCTGTCTGAGTATCCACTCATACCCCAGGTCCTAACACAGTGACATACTTTGCACATAACAAAACTAAACAAAGAACTGCAAAATGAACAATGTTAATACATGAAATAGAGCATTGGGAAATTATTTCTGCCCCAACTGCTTAATAATTTGGCCCAAATATCAAACCTGGGCTCTCATGGAGGAGTAATGTGTTCAATTAAACTGCTGCTCATTTTCTCTTGTTTTTATAATATAAATGAAAGGATATAACATCTGTTTAAAGATTAATGCCTTCCCCCTTTTTCTCCTTTCTTCCTCCAATTCCTCTTATTTTCCTAGTCCTCTGAAGTCCCATTTATGCATTAGAATTCCCATTCTGCCAGCAGCTGACAGTCCTGAGTTACTGGGAAAAGCAACTCCAAATTTTATGAACTTAGTGTGGTAAAAGTTATCAGCACTAAGGATGTGGCATCAGACAGAGCACCTTCTTGCAGTGAATAATGGATATGCATAGCTGTTCACTCCCTTCTCAAGACTCCAGGAGCCTTTATGGAAGCCCTTCACCCCAACTTGCTCCACTTCATCCCTGCCATATCTTGAGCTAACCCTAGAAAACCTCACAAAGCTAGAGACCAGGCACCAGATCAGGAGTTCTGGGACCAAGGAAGTTGCCTTTTCCACAGCAGATTCCTGGGTTCAAGCCTGTGGGCAGCATCACAGTGAGGCTGACAACTGGGTGGGAGTGGTTTGGCAAGGCTAATCTGATAGGGGATGAGGTATTGGGGGGATGATGTCATCGATGAAAATCAGTGGGGTCAATTCTGGTTGATCTTTGGAGGCTTACTGTTAGGGGATTAATAATGGAATATTTGGGGTTGGTGAGTGCTACACTTTAAGGAAATCAATTTTTTAAGAGATGTGCAGAGACAGAGATGGGAAGTTTGTGACAATCACTAGGAAGTTTAGTTTAAGGAAGAAAGGATGACATCGTTTCTCAGAGATTGGGGAGGACTGTGGTGATTGATTTGGGATGCCTTGGAATCAGTGATTATAGGTGCTTACAGCAGTTAGAGGCTGGATTGTCAAAGAGCGTCATGATTGAGATCTGTGTGGTTTGGTTTTTGTGGTATCTGTGGGGATAAGAGATGGAGGCATGGTGGTCAGTGGGTGATGTTTGTAGAAGTCTGTTTAGTAGTGTCTTTGAAAGTAAGTAATTAGTGTACTATGATGGGTAATAGGGAACTTGGGTGTCAGTGTGGAGACAGTGGTTGGTGGAGATTGTGGGGAGTAAATGTTGAGGTTTCCCTGGGGATCAAAGATGATCTGTATGTAATCTGGGCAGAAACATTGATGCCAGGATTGTGTGGGTCAATATTTTGATTGTGTCTAGGAGTCATAATTGTGCTTTCAGTGATGGGATGAGATTGGGAATTAATTATTAAAGGTCTGAGACTAAGAGCTGGAGAGAGTTGGGGGTTTGCTGGGATGATGGGTTTCAAAGTGGAGTATTCTGTAGGGGTCAGTGATTGGAGATCTGTGAGGTGAATGAAAATTTTAGGGATTGGTAGTTGGGGAAGTGGTGAAAGTTATTGACTGAGGAGTGAATGTCAGTGATTGGAGACCCATAGGAACAGTCTATAAGTGTTATATTTTATGCAAGGCAGTGTTTCAGGTGTTTGGGATTGAGTGGAAAACAGAGCCAGAATGTCTCCCTCAGTGTACTTAGATTTTAGAAGTAGGGAAGAGAAAATAAAAATACAAAAACATAATTCCAAATATTGGTAAGTGCTTGGAAGGAAGTGGGAAAGATAATGTGCTAGAGAGTGTCTGATGTAGACAGGGTGTGACTTTAGCCAGGTTAATCAGGAAAAGCCTTACTGATAAAATGCCATTTGAGACATCAATGATGATATGGAGGCAACCATGCAAAGAGTTGAAGAAAGAGTGTTCCAGGAAGAGGGAACATAATTTTCAAAGGTCCTTGGGTGTGCTGAAAGAACAGAAGGAAGACCAGTGTAGTTGGAGCATCTTCAGAGAAGTAGAAACAGTGAATGGACCAGATCATGTAGGTCTTGGCTATGGTAAAGAGTATGGGTTTTATTCTCGTTGCAGTAAGAAACCATTGAGAGTTTTAAGCAGGGGAGTGCTCTGATTGCTACATTAAAAAGTTCAGTATTTCCACTCCATGGAAGGTATACTGAAATGGAAAAGAGTAGAGATAGGGGTGTCAGTCAGGATTTTATGGCAATAGTCAAAGTCATGAGGTGAGGATGGTTTACACTAGGGTTGAGGCAGTGAACTGAAAAGAAGTTGGTTTCACAATATATCTGGATTTGATCCAACAGGACTTTCTGCTGAATTGATATGGAATGAGGGGCAAGAGTATAATCGAGAGTTACCTGTAGATTTTTCACCTGAAGAGCAATGGTGGAACCATTTGTGAGGAAATCCATACTTTGGGAAAATGATAATATCTTTAATATCACAAAACCTAGTCAATGTTCACAGTTTTCAATTTATCAAATGCCATATTTTTTTCAAAATATTCAATTAGTTTTTCTCTGAATTGGGATCAAAGTGCACATATTGCAAAGATTGATTACTTCTCTTTTAAACTACTGACTTCAGCTTCATTTCTCTCTGTTTTTCTCCCTTTTTATTGCTATTATTTTTTTAAAAAGAGACATTTTTAATAAATATTTTCAACAGCCTTCATTTTGCTGATTGTTATCTTGCAGTGTTTTTCATGGGACTCTGTTTCTAGTATTTTCAGTTAGTAGGAATTTGGATCATGTAGGAAGAGGGAATTTAAATTTATAAGAGGCAGCCAAAGTAGCTACAACTTTTCACACACCCTAGGATATGTAGAGTCATTATTTCACCACATGGCTATGTAGAGTCTAATTGCTCCACATGGCTAGCCTTTTTAAAATATTCACCATCAGCAGATGTGTCCTGGTTCTCATTTTGATTTCAATGTTCAACACCCTGCTAGTTAGTGTTGTCATTCACATTTTCCCCTGTACATCACCTACTTTTATCTCTTCTATTTGGTTAGCACCCTCTTCAATGGGTTTACCTATTTTTGTTGGTTTTCTTATTATTAATGAGTTGTAAATGTGCTTTATATATTCTGAATACAAGCTTTTTTTCAGATATGTATGCTGTAAGATTTACCTCCTACTCTTGTGTCTTGCCTATTTTTTTTATATAAGTGAAACTCAGTAAATTTTAGTGGGGTGAATTGTTTGATTCTCCTACATTTTACTTCAGATACTCATTGCCCCACTAGTTTTTAGAGTTTTGAATTGGGAACAACTTCATGTCTGCTGACATTTGCACTGTCTATTCTGAACCAGGAGGAAAGATCTGTTAAGACCTCAAGGATTCCTTTAAACTGAGACTGAAGAGGACTGGTTCCTGCCTCTGTGGGGTCTACCTTCCTCCTGCTTAAATAAAATTTGTGAAGAGGGTGGATTATCATTATAAAAAGAAAAGTAGAGATTGTTGCTAGGGAGTGAGATGAAGACAAATGTGGCTCCAAACAACACATTTGCCCTGATGTCTCCTGAAACTGTGAGGCTTGGATCTGTACCACCTGACCCTCCTCTCTGGCAGGGACAGATTCAGGGCACAGACAGTATTGCTTCACTTTGATCCATGCTAGGAGAACTGTATCCATCAGCATGGATTCTCTCCCTGTTTCCTGACAGTCTCTCCACAAAATTTTCACACCAGAACAGCTCAGCTTACCTCAGCCAATCCAGTCATTTTCATTCATACAACTTGGGTGGGAGCTTATCAATACTGGGTCAAGATACAGAAAACTGCTGTTCCTCTCTACTAAATTTCAGGGTCCATGTCCTATCATTAAAAAAAGATTAGGAAACTCAGCCAAAATATACCCAATAAAATCTACTGTGTATACTTCTACGTACTTTGAAAGAAAATATATGATGTTCTAAATTATAAAAGCAAGCACAGCACCATTCAGCCAATAAGCATGGTATAATTAGTTCAGTATATTGCTGTTAAATTGGAGTTAGGATATTGAGGGTCAGTGGGGGCATGAGGAATCCATCACCTAGAGGGAAACATTTATTGGCACATTCAAGAAAGGGATCCCTATATATTTCTTGTCAATAGAAATCTAAAAGGATGACTCTAAAAGGAGAGTCAAAAGCTCACCATGATTCTGGGATTCTGGTGTTCCTCAGGGCTGCAGAATTACACCCACATCCCTACTCCAACCAGCAATGGTCACAACACCTCCAAAATCACCTGCACACTTTGGGAGCCCTTTACATATTCAGACTGCAGGGCAGACTTTAGGATAGGGTCCTGTTGCTTAGCAACATGATGCTCTTTGTGACACAGGAGAGGGGCAGCGTAATTTGTGAATGCACATTCCAAACACCTGCTAGTTTTCTAAGCCACTTTGGAAACATTTCTCTCTCTGTCTCTTCCACCAGTTCAAGCTGCAGTGAGACTTTTTCCCTGAGTTTTGTTAACTTGGCATATCCTGCTGTATATTGGGAACACCTGTGTAGAGTGATTCCTATTTGGAGTACTGGGAATAATTCAGTTTCCATGGTGTGCTGTGTAGCTGATTCTGCAAAGAAGGCAGAGCTAAAAAGCCTCTATTTGAAAGTGGATATGAGGGTAGTGAAGTACTGTAAATATATGTAGATGACAAGAGATGGTAAAAAGGAAACATAAGTGTGTGCAGCAATAAAAGGTAACCCAATGAAAATACATTGATGGTATGAAGAGTACTGTGTATAATATTAGAAATCTTTAAACAAAGCCTTGAAGAAGACCCATTAATGCAAACTTGTGCAATGGGGGAAGCCAAGTAGTTATTTCAGATTATTGCTTTTCTTCAACTTTTCATTTCTTCATTAAAATGTGGTGGTATTTGATGCTTTTGTATTTCTGTAGATGATTGCTAATGTTTAAAATGAATTCAATTCATAGAAAGAATAAAATTTAAACTTCTTATTAAAAAATAATAACCATAATGGCATAACAATTATCTGCTCATCCTACCAAAAATTCATAACCTCAATTTCATAAGATAGAGACTCTGAAGAAAACAACAATTTGAGGAATATTCTTTGAAAGATGGTTCAAGAGTTTTCTAATTTTTCCAGAAGAAGAAAATAATAGAGATAGATTTAGATGAGAGAGATTAAATATGCCTGAAAAGAGAAGCAATGTTGGATATGAGACTTGACACTAAATTTGTTTTTTCCTTTCTACATATCTAACATGGATATTACTATTAATGTTTTGCACAGTCTATAGTAGATCAGTGGGTGCTTGTTTGGCTGGGGTTCAGGCCCTTAGATGACAGAGATTGATTACAGCCATGTTAATTTAATGATTATGATAACATTCCTGTGAAGGCATAGGAGAAAGTCTCTGTTCTTCAGTGAAATATTGCAAGAATAATTAAAGAACATGTCATTTTTTACTGATAAATTTCCAATTAATTTAGGAAACATTTTTATACTAGGAATATGAAACAATGTTAACATGAAGAAGTAAATTAAATAAAGGAACTTCACATGTGGGGGTTTCCCTCCTCATAAAGGGACAGGGAGAGAGGTTATTGAGATTATCCTGACCTGATTTCATGAGATATAAGATGGGTGGTCACAGTGAATGCCACTTGGGCATACTTGGTTGAGTATCAGAAAATATGGGAATGGAGAGATCAGAGAAGTCTTCCTCCTTAACAAAATCTTGCTATCTGATCTGGAGCAATATATGCGCCACATCTCTGCTTATTTCCTGACATGCACAGCCACAGGTAACAGGGGGACTTGGGGTGATCCTTGACAGTAACTTGTGGACAATTCTCACTGACAAAGCCAGGTTATGTTGGCTCCCACTACAGAGAATTCCCTCAGGGCACAGTATATTTCTGGTAAGAAAGAAATTATATTCAGTGTGCAACATCATTTATGCCATTTGGTTTCCTCCATCCTGGTCCACCATCATGCCTCCAAGGAACCCCACTCAAAGTATAGCAGAGCGTCCACCTATGTGCTTTCTGCACCACAGGACCACCTTGATTGTCACACATAATTTTGACTGAGAATGACACATCTAACAAGCAGTAAACTTGCAAGAAATCCCACCCTTAAGACAGCCATGAGCCAATCCTTGTGTCAGCTATAAACATTGGACAGGAGAGACACTTCAAAGTTGTCCAAAATTTTCTGACTTCCAGTGGGTTCATGCTCTGAACAAGGGCCTGCCTCAGGGTGAGTTCTGCTAAGTGAGATTACAGGATGCTGAGCTGCATGTCTATGATCCAGCAGTTATTTGCATGCTTTTAGAGAAGAAAGGCACTCCAATGCTTGGTCAGGGGCCCTTCATTAAACCTGTGCCTCCCCCACACCAATGTGAGATTGCCCTTTGGTGTACCAGTAGAACTTCCTAAAGGGAGAGTAAAAGATCACCATACTTCCTGGAGTCAGGTGTTCCTCAGGCGTACAGAATCATCCCCATATCCCTTTTCCAAGAAGCAATGGTCACAAAACCTCAAAAATCACCTGTACTCTTTGGGAGCCCTTTACATATTCAGACTACAGGGCAGCCCGTAGTATAAGGTCCTGTTGCTTAGAAACCTGACACTTTGTGACACAGGAGAGGGGCAGTGAAATCTTGCACGTGCATTCCAAGTACCTGCTAGGATTCTAAGCCTCTTTGGAAACATATCTGTCTCTGACTTCTCCACCAGTTCGACCCCGATGAGAATTTTTCCCTGAGTTTTGTTAACTTGGCATATCCTGCTATATATTGGGAACACCTCCGTAAAGTGATTTCTATTTGGACTACTGGGAATAATTCAGTTTCCCATGGTGTGTTGTGTAGCTGATTCTGCAAAGAAGGCAGAGCTTAAAAGCCTGTATTTGAAAATGGATATGAGGGTAGTGAAGTAGTGTAACTGAATTTAGATTACAAGAGATGTTAAAAAGGAAACTTAAGTGTGTGCAGCAATCAAAGCTAACCCAATTAAAATACATGCACAGTATGAAGACTACTCTTTATAATTTTAGAAATCTTTAAACAAAAGGCTTGAAGAAGACCCATTAATGCAAACTTGTGCAATGGTGGAAGCCAAATAGTTATTTCAGATTATTTGCTTTTCTTCAACTTTTCTTTTCTTTATTAAAATGTGGTGGTGTTTGTTGCCTTTGTGCTTTGGTTGATCATTGCTAATGTTTTAAATGAATTCAATTCACTGATACAATCAAATTTTTAGCTTCTCTTTTAAAAATACTAACCATAATGGCATAACAATTACCTGTGCATCCTACCTAAAATTCAAAAACTCAATTTCATAGGATAGAACCTCTCAGGAAAACAATAATTTGAGAAATATTCTTTTAAAGATGGTTCAAGAGTTTTCTAATTTTTCCAGATGAAGAAAACAATAGAGATAGTTTTAGATGAGAGAGATTAAACATGCCTGAAAAGTAAAGCAATGCTGGATATGAAACTTGACACTATATTTGTTTTGTTCCTTTCTACATTTCTAAAATGGATATTACTATTAATGTTTTGCTTGGTCTGTAGTAGAACAGTGGGTACTTGTTTGGCTGGGGATCAGGCCCTTAGATGACAGAGATGGACTACAGCCATGTTAACTTAATGATTATAACATTCCTGTGAAGGCATAGGAGAATGTCTCTGTTCTTCAGTGAAATATAGCAAGAAAAATTAAAGAACCTGTCACTTTTTACTGACAAAATTTCCAATTATTTTAGAAAACATTTGTATACTAGAAATATTAAACAATGTTAACACAATGAAGAAGTAAATTAAGTAAAGGAATTTTACATGTGGTGGTTTCCCTCCTCATTAAGGGACTGGGAGAGATCCTGTAGAGATTACCCTGACCTGATTTCATGAGATATAAGATGGATGGTCACAATGAGTGCCACTTGGGCATACTCAGTTGAGTATCAGCAAATTTGGGAATGGAGAGATCAGGGAAGTCTTCTTCCTTAGCAAAATCTTGCTCTCTGATCTGGAGCAATACATGTGCCACATCTCTGGTTATTGTCTGATATGCACAGCCACAGGTAACAGGGGGACTTGGGGTGATCCTTAGCAGTAACTAGTGGACAATTCTCACTGACAAAGCCAGGATATGTTGGCTCCCACAACAGAGAATTCCCTCAGGGCACAGTATATTTAAGGTAAGAAAGAAATTATATTCAGTGTGCATCATCATTTCTGCCATTTGGTTTCCTCCATCTTGGTCCACCATCATGATTACAAAAAACCCCACTCAAAGTATAGCACAATGTTCACATATGTGCTTTCTGCACCACAGGACCACCTTAATTGTCACCCATAATTTAGACTGAGAATGACACATGTAACAAGCAGTAAACTTGCAAGAAACACCACCATTAAGACAGCCATGAGCCAATCCTTGTGTCAGCTATAAACAGAGGACAGGAGAGACACTTCAAAGATGTTCAAAATTTTCTGACTTCCAGTGGGTTCATTGACTGAACATGGGCCTGCCTCTGGGTGAGTTCTGCTAAGTGAGATTACAGGATGCTGAGCTGCATGTCTATGATCCAGCATTAATTTCTGTGCTTTTAGAGAAGAAAGGCAGTCCAATGCATGGACAGGGGAACTTCATTAAACCTCTGCCTCCCCCACACCAATCTGAGATTGCCCTTTGGTATACCAGTATAGCTTCCTAAAGGGAGAGTAAAAGCTCACCTTCCTTCCAGGATTCAGGTGTTCCTCAGGGCTGCAGAATCATCCCCATATCCCTACTCCAACAAGCAATGGTGACAACACCTTCAAAATCACCTGCACACTTTGGGAGCCCTTTACATATTCAGACCATAGGGCAGCCTTTATGATAGGGTTCTGTTGCTTACCAACCTGATGCGGTTTGTGACACAGGAGAGGGGCAGCATAATTTGCACATGCACATTCCAAGCACCCACTAGAATTCTAAGCCACTTTGCAAACATTTCTGTCTCTGTCTCGTCTGCTGGTTCGAGCTCTGGTGAGACTATTTCCCTGAATTTTGTTAACTTGGCATATCCTGCTGTATATTGGGAACACCTGCATAAAGCGATTCCTATTTGGACTACTGGGAATAATTCAGTTTCCCATGGTGTGTTGTGTAGCTGATTCTGCAAAGAAGGCAGAGCTTAAAAGCCTCTATTTGAAAGTGGATATGAGGGTAGTGAGGTAGTGTAACTGTATTTAGATGGCAAGAGATTGTAAAAAGGAAACTTAAGTGTGTGCAGCAATCAAAGGTAACCCAATTAAAATACATGCCCAGTTTGAAGAGTACTCTTTATAATATTAGAAATCTTTAAACAAAGGCCTTGAAGAAGACCCATGAATGCAAACTTGTGCAATTGGGGAAGCCAAGTTGTTATTTCAGATTATTTGCTTTTCTTCAACTTTTCTTTTCTTTATTAAAATGTGGTGGTGTTTTTTGCCTTTGTGTTTTGGTAGATCATTGCTAATGTTTTAAATGAATTCAATTCATAGATAGAATCAAATTTTTAGCTTTCTTTTAAAAATAATAACCATAATAGCATAACAATTATATGCACATCCTACCTAAAATTCAAAAACTCAATTTCATAAGATAGAACTTCTGAAGAAAATAATTTGAGAAATATTCTTTTAAAGATGGTTCAAGAGTTTTCTAATTATTTCAGATGAAGAAAATAATAGAGATAGATTTAGATGAGAGAGATTAAATATGCCTGAAAAGAAAAGCAATGTTGGATATGAAACTTGACACTATATTTGTTTTGTTCCTTTCTACATTTCTAAAATGGATATTACTATTAATGTTTTGCTTGGTCTATAGTAGAGATGTAGGTACTTTTTTGGCTGGGGATCAGGCCCTTAGATGACAGACATGGAGTACAGCCATGTTAATTTAATGATTATGATAATGTTCCTGTGAAGGCATAGGAGAATATCTGTGTTTTTCAGTGAAATACGGCAAGAATAATTAAAGGACCTATCATTTTTTACTGATAAATTTCCAATTATTTTTGAAAACCTTTTTATACTAGGGATATGAAACAATGCTAACATGATGAAGAAGTAAATTAAGTAAAGGAATTTCACATGTGGTGGTTTCCCTCCTCATGAAGGGACAGGGAGAGATCATGTTGAGATTACCCTGACCTGATTTCATGAGATATAAGTTGGGTGGTCAAAATGAGTGCCTCCTGGGGTACTCAGTTGAGTATCAGCAAATTTTGGAATGGAGAGATTGGGGAAGTCTTCTTACTTAGCAAAATCTTGCTCTCTGTTCTGGAACTATATATGTGCCACATCTCTGGTTGTTGTCTGACATGCACAGCCACAGGCAATAGGGGGACTTGGGGAGATCTTTGGCAGTAACTAGTGGACAATTCTCACTGACAAAGCCAGGATATGTTGGCTCCCACAACAGAGAACTCCCTCAGGGTATGGAATATTTTTGGTAAGAAAGAATCTATATTCAGTGTGCATCATGATTTCTGCCGTTTAGTTTCCCCATCTTGGTACACCATCATGCCTCCAAGAAACCACAATCAAAGTATAGCAGAGTGTCCACTTATGTGCTTTCTGCACCACAGGACAACCTTGATTGTCACTCATAATTTATATGGAGAATGACACATCTAACAAGCAGTAAACTTGCAAGAAATCCCACCATTACAACAGCCATGAGCCAATCCTTGTGTCAGCTATAAACAGTGGACAGGAGAGACACTTCAAAGATATCCAAAATTTTCTGACTTCCAGTGGGTTCATTGAACATGGGCCTGCCTCAGGGTGAGTTCTGCTAAGTGAGATTACAGGATGCTGAGCTGCATGTCTATGATCCAGTAGTAATTTCTGTGCTTTCAGAGAGAAAGGCAGGACCAAGCTTTGACAGGGTCACTTCGTTAATCCACCGCCTACCCCAATCCTGTTTAACATTCGCATTTTGGCATACCAGGATAGCATCCTAAAATGAGAGTCAAAAGCTCACATTCCTTTTGGTATTCAGATGTTCCTCAGGGCTGCAGAATCATCCTTGTATCACATCTCCAACATGCAAAGACCACAACACCTCCAAAATTACTTGCACACTTTGGGAGCCCCTTACATTTTCAGACCACAGGGCAGACTTTAGGCTAGGGTTCTGTTGCATAGCAACCTTATGCTCTTTGTGACAGACAAGAGGGGCAGTGTAATCTGTGCATGTGCATTCCAAGACCCCGCTAGAATTCTAAGGTGCTTTGGAAACTGTGCTGTCTCTGGCTCCTCAACTGGTTTGAGCCTCTGTGAGACTTCTTCACTGAGTTTTGTTTACTTGGTATTTCCTGTTGTATATTGGGAACCACTGTTACAGGGATGCCTATTTAGAAGACTGGGAAAAGTTCAGTTACCCATGTTGTGGTTTGTAGCTGATTCTGCAAAGAGGCAGAGTTAAAAAGCCTCTATTTGAAAGTGGTTATGAGGGTTGTGAAGTTGTGTAACTGTAAGTAGACAACAAGAGAGGGAAAATGGAAACATAAGTGTGTGCAGCAATGAAAAGTACCCCAATGAAAATACATGGAGAGTATTAAGAGTACACTTTACAATATTAGAAATCTTAAACAAATGTCTTGAAGATAGCCCGTTAATGCAAACATGTGCAATGGGGCAAGCAAAGTAGTTATTTCAGATTATTTGCTTTTCTTCAACTTTCTTTATTGAAATGTGGTGGAATTTGATGCTTTTCTGTTTTTGTAGCTTATTGCTAATGTTTAAAATGTATTCAATGCATTGAAAGAATGAAAATGGAAAGTTCTTATTTAAAAAATAATAACCATAAAAGCATATTATCTGTCCATCCAATCTACAATTCAAAAACTAAATTTCATCAGGTAGAACCTCTGAAGAAAAAAACAATTTGAGGGTTTCTCTTTAAAGTGTGGTTCAGCAGCTTACTAATGGATCCAGTTGAAGAAAATAATAGAGATAGATTTAGATAAAAGAGAATAAATATACCTGAAAAGAAATTCAATGTTTAATATGAGACTGGACACTAAATTTGTTTTGTTCCTTTCTACATTTCTAACATTAATATTCCTATTCATGTTTTGCTTGGTCTACAGCACATGATTGGGTGTTCACTGGGCTGGGGATCAGGTACCTAGATGACATAGATGGACTACAACCAAGTTAATTTAATGATTATGGTAACATTCTTGTGAATGCATAGTAGAATGTCTCTGTTCTTAAGTAAAATATTACAAGAGTAATTAAAGAAACTCAGTTTTTTACTTATAAATTTCCAATGATTTAAGGAAACATTTTATGTTAGGAATATGAAACAATGTTTACATGAAGAAGTAAATAAAATAAATGAACTTCACATGTGTTTGTTTCCCTCCACCTTAAGGGAAAGGGAGAGATCATGGTGAGATTACACTGACCTGCTTTGATGGGATATGAGAAGTGTGGTCACAGTCAGGACCACTTAGGCCTTCTCCATTGGGTATCAGCAAATTTGGGGATGGAGAGATCAGGGAAGTCTTCTTCCTTAGCAAAATTTTGCTCTCTGATCTGGAACAATATGTGTGCAACAACTTGTGTTAATGTCTGCCATGCCCAGCAGCATGTAACAGGGGGCCTTTGGGTGATTTTTGGCAGTTACTTGTGGATCATTCTCACTGACTGAGCCAGGTTATGTTGGCTCCCACAACAGAGAATTCCCTCATTGCCCTGAATATTCCTGGAGTAACAAAGAAACAATATTCAGTGTGAAACATCATGCCTGCCCTTTGGGGGTCTCCATCCTGTTCCACCATCATTCCTCCAAGAAGCTCAAATCAAAATATAGCTGCCTTTCCATAAATAGCATGGTTTTTACACCACAGGACCACCTTGATTGTCACTCATCATTTGGACTGAGGATGACACTTGTAACAAACAGTAATAGAGCAAGAAATCCCACCATTAAGACAGCCATGAGCCAATCCTTGTGTCTGCTATAAACAGTGGACAGGAGGGACACAGCAAAGATATCTAAATTTCTTTGACTTCCATTGGGTTCTTTGAGAGAACATGGGCATGCAACATGGTGAGTTCTGCTGAGTGAGGTTACTGGATGCTGAGCTGCATGTCAATGATCCAGCAGTAATTTCTGTGCTTTTAGAGAAGAAAAGCAGGCCTAAGCTTCAACAGGGTCCCTTCATTAATCCACCACCTACCCAAATCCTATTTAACTTTTGCAATTTTTCATACCAGGATAGCATTCTAAAAGGATAGTCAAATGCTCACATTACTTCTGGGATTCAGGTGTTCCTCAGGGCTGCAGAATCATCCTCGTATCACATCTCCAACATGCAAAGGCCACAACACCTCCAAAATCACCTGCACACTTTGGGAGCCCCTTACATTTTCAGAACACAGGGCAGTCTTAAGCTAGTGTTCTGTTGTATAGCAACATGAAGCTCTTTGTGACAGAGGAGAGGGGCTGCATAATTTGCACATGCACATTCCAAGCTCCCACTAGAATTCTAAGGTCCTTTGGAAACTGCGCTGTCTCTGGCTCCTCAACAGGTTTGAGCCCCTGTGAGACTTCTTCACTGAGTTTTGTTTACTTGACATTTCCCGCTGTATATTGGGAAACCATGTTACAGGGATTCCTATTTAGAAGACAGGGCATAATTCAGTTACCCATGTTGTGGTTTGTAGCTGATTCTGCAAAGAGGCAGAGTTAAAAAGCCTCTATTTGCAAGTGTATATGTTTGTTGTGATCTTGTGTAAGTATAAGTAGATGACAAGAGAGGGAAAATGGAAACATAAGTGCGTGCAGCAATGAAAAGTACCCCAATGAAAATCCATGGAGAGTATTAAAAGTACACTGTATAAAAAAAAAAAAAAGTACACTGTATAATATTAGAAATCTTAAACAAATGCTTGAAGATGACCCATTAATGCAAACTTGTGCAGTGGAGGGGCAAAGTAGTTATTTCAGATTATTTACTTTTCTTCAACTTTCTTTTCTTTATTAAATTGTGGTGGAATTTTATGCTTTTCTGTTTTTGTAGCTTATTGCTAATGATTAAAATATATTCAATTCACTGAAAGAATCAAAATGGAAACTTCTTATTTAAAAAAAGTAGCCATAAGAGCATAATAATTATCTGCCTGTCCAACCTAAAATGCATAAACTTAATTTCATCTGGTAGAACCTCTGAAGGAAAAAACAATTTGAAGGGGGAGGCAGGGCAAGATGGCAGATTGGTGAGCTGTATGTTTTAGTTACTCCTCCAGGAAAGTAGGTAGAAAGCCAGGAACTGCTTGGACTGGACACCACAGACACTCTGACTTTGGGCATAATTCATACAATGCTCATGAACATGTTGAACTGCTGAGATCAGCAATATCTATACGTTTTTGTGGCCAAGGGACCCATGCCCCTCCCTGCCAGGCTCAGTCCCATGGGAGGAGGGTCCATCTGCACTGGGAAGGAGAAGGGAGAACTGCAGTGGCAGCTCTTATTGCAAACTCATTCTACTGATCCAAACTTCAACCATAGATAGACTGAGACCAGACACCAGAGAATCTGAGAGCAGCCATCCCAGCAGAGAGGAGAAAGGCATAGCAGAAAACAGCAAGAAAAATTCCAAAATAAAAGCAGAGGCTTTTTGGAGTTCTGGTGAACATAGAAAGGGGAAAAGCAGAGCTCAGGCCCTGAGGCTCATAAGCAAATCCCTAAGAAAAACTAATATCTCTGCCCTGTGGACCTTTCCTTAATGGCCCTAATTGCTTTGTCTCTTAGCATTTCAATAATCCATTAGATCTGTGAGGAGGGCCCTTTTTTAAAAAATCTTTTTTCTTTTTCTAAAACAATTACTCTAAGAAGCCCAATACAGAAAACCTCAAAGACTTGCAATTCAGGCAGGTCAAGACTAGAGCAGAACTAAGAGAGCTCTGAGACAAAAGGCAATAATCCAGTGGCTGAGAAAATTCACTAAACACCACAACTTCCCAAGAAAAGGGTGGTGTCCACTCACAGCCATCATCCTGGTGCACAGGAAACACTCCTGCCCATCAATGGCCCCATAGCCCAGAGCTGCCCCAGACAACCCAGTGTGATGGAAGTTCTTCAATTAACAGGCACACACCACAAAACTGGGAGTGGACATTAGCATTCCCTGCACCCTCAGGGGGTTGTCCCAGAGTTGTGTAGGTGGAGCAGTGTGAATTAACAAAGCCCCATTCAGCCATTATTTCTGCAGACTGGGAGCCTCCCTACACAGCCCAGCAGCCCAGAACTGCCCTGGGGGGACATCACTCACCTGTGACATAGCACAGTCATCCCTCAACAGAGGACCAGGGGATGCAAGGCCTGGAAGAGGGACCCACTCACAAGTCTCAGGATCCATACACCAATGCCAAGAACTTGTGGGTCAGTGGCAGAGACAAACTGTGGCAGGACTGAACTGAAGGATTAGACTTTTGCAGCAGCTTTAAAACTCCAGGACCACCAGGGAGATTTGATTGTTAAAGCCAAACCCCTCCCTGACTGCCCAGAAACATGCCCCATATACAGGGTGGGCAACACCAAGTACACACACAAGCTTGATACACCAATTGGACCCCACAAGACTCATTCCCCCACTGACCACAAAGGAAAAGCAGGGGAGAACTGGCTTGTGGAGAACAGGTGGCTCGTGGACGCCACCTGCTGGTTAATCAGATAAAGTGTACTCCACAAAGCTGTACATCTGATAAATTAGAGATAAGGACTTCAATTGGTCTAAAAATCCTAAAAGAACCCTACCAAGTTAAGCAAATGTCAAGAGGCCAAAACAACATAAAATTTTAAAGCACAAGAGAAAAAACAGATGACATGGATAACCCAAGCCCAAGCAACCAAATGAAAAGATCAGAAGAAATTCAGTACTTAGAGCAACTAATTAAAGAACTGAAGAAGAATGATGAGACCATGGCATGGGATATAAGGACATCGAGAAGAGCATGAAACAGGATATAAAGGACATCAAGAAGACCCCAGAAGAGCATAAAGAAGACATTGCAAGACTAAATAAAAAAATAGAGATTCTTATGGAAATTAAAGAAACTCTTGACCAAATTAAAAAGATTCTGGATACTCATAGTACAAGACTAGAGGAAGCTGAACAATGAATCAGTGACCTGGAAGATGACAGAATGGAAAATGGAAGCACAAAAGAAAGAATGGGGAAAAAAAATAAAAAAGAAATTGAAACAGACCTCAGGGATATGATAGATAATATAAAATGTCCGAATATAAGACTCATTGGTGTTCCAGAAGGGGAAGAAAAGGGTAAAGGTCTAGGAAGAGTATTCAAAGAAATTGTTGGGGAAAACTTTCCAAATCTTCTAAACACCATAAATACACTAATCATAAATGCCCAGTGAACTCCAAATAGAAAAAATCAAAATAAACCCACTCTGAGACATATTCTGATCACACTGTCAAACATGGAAGAGAAGGAGCAAGTTCTGAAAGCAGGAAGAGAAAAGCAATTCACCACATACAAAGGAAACAGCATAAGACTAAGTAGTGACTACTCAGCAGCCATCGTGGAGGTGAGAAGGCAGTGGCATGATATATTTAAAATTCTGAGTGGGAAAAATCTGCAACAAAGAATTCTTTATCCAGCAAAGCTCTCCTTCAAATTTGAGGGAGAGCTTAAATTTTTCACAGATAAACAAATGCTGAGAGAATTTGCTAACAAGAGACCTGCCCTACTGGAGATACTAAAGGGAGCCCTACAGACAGAGAAACAAAGAAAGGAGAGACTTGGAGAAAGGTTCAGTGCTAAAGAGATTCAGTATGGGTATATTAAAGGATATTAATAGAGACAGGGGAAAAATATATATGACAAACATAAACCAAATGATAAGATAGCTGATTCAAGAAATGCCTTCACGGTTATAACATTGACTGTAAATGGATTAAACTCACAAATTAAAAGGTATAGTTTTGCAGAATGGATAAAAAAATGAACCATCAACATGTTGCATACAAGAGACTCATCTTAGACACAGGGACACAAAGAAATTGAAAGTGAAAGGAGGGAAAAAGTATTTGATTCAAGCTACAGCCAAAAGAAAGCAGGTGTAGAAATATTAATCTCAGATAAAATAGACTTCAAATGCAGGGATGTTTTGAGAGACAAAGAAGGCCACTACATACTAATAAAAGGGGCAATTCAGCAAGAAGAAATAACAATCGTAAATGTCTATGCACCCAATCAAGGTGCCACAAAATACATGAGAGAAACACTGGCAAAACTAAAGGAAGCAATTGATATTTCCACAATAATTCTGGGAGACTTCAACACATCACTCTCTCCTATAGATAGATCAACCAGACAGAAGACCAATAAGGAAATTGAAAACCTAAACAATCTGAGAAATGAATTTGATTTAACAGACATATATAGAACATTACATCCCAAATCACCAGGATACACGTACTCCTCTAGTGCTCATGGAACTTTCTCCAGAATAGATCATATGCTGGGACATAAAACAAGCCTCAATAAATTTAAAAAGATTGAAATTATTCAAAGCACATTCTCTGACCACAATGGAATACCTTTAGAAGTCAATAACCATCAGAGACTTAGAAAATTCACAAATACCTGGAGGTTAAATAGTAGACTCCTAAACAATCATAGGATTAAAGAAGAAATAGAAAGAGAAATTGCTAAATATATAGAGAAGAATGAAAATGAGAACACAACATGCCAAAACCTATGGGATGCAGCAAAACATTAGTGAGGGGGAAATTTATAGCACTACATGCATATATTAAAATGGAAGAAAGAGCCAAAATCAAAGAACTAATGGATCAACTGAAGAAGCTAGAAAATGAACAGCAAACCTATCCTATACCAAGTAGAAGAAAAGATATAACAAAGATTAAAGTAAAAATAAATGACATAGAGAACAAAAAAAACAATAGAGAGGATAAATAACACCGAAAGTTGGTTCTTTAAGATCAACAAGATTGACAAGCCCCTAGCTAGACTGACAAAATCAAAAAGAGAGAAGACCCATATAAACAAAATAATGAATGAAAAAGGTGACATAACTGCAGATCCCAAATAAATTAAAAAAATTATGAGGATACTATGAACAAGTGTATGCCAACAAACTGGATAATGTAGAGGAAATGGACAATTTCCTGGAAACATATGAACAACCTAGACTGACCAGAGAAGAAATAGAAGACCTCAACTAACCCATCACAAGCAAAGACATCCAATCAGTCATCAAAAATCTTTCCACAAGTAAATGCCCAGTGTCATATGGCTTCAAGGGTAATTCTACCAAACTTTCCTAAAAGAACTGACACCAATTGTACTTAAACTCTTTCAAAACATTGAAGAAAATAGAACACTACCTAACTCCTCTTATGAAGCTAACATCAATCTAATACCAAAACCAGGCAAAAATGCTACAAAAAAGGAAAACTACAGGCTAATCACCCTAATGCATATAGATGCAAAAATCCTCAACAAAATACTTGCAAATCGAATCCAAAGACACATTAAAGAAATCATACACCATGACCAAGTGGGGTTCATTCCAGGCATGAAAGGATGGTTCAACATAAGAAAATCAATGTAGTACAACACATTAACAATTCAAAAGGGAAAAATCAAATGATCATCTCAATAGATGCTGAAAAAGCATTTGACAAAATCCAACATCCATTTTTGATAAAAACACTTCAAAAGGTAGGAATTGAAGGAAACTTCCTCAACATGATAAAGAGCATATATGAGAAACCCAAAGCCAGCATATTACTCAATGGTGAGGGACTGAAAGCTTTCCCTTTAAGATCAGGAACAAGACAAGGATGCCCGCTATCACCACTGTTATTCAACATTGTGCTGGAAGTGCTAGCCAAGGCAATCCAGCAAGACAGAGAAATAAAAGGCATCAACATTTGAAAAGAAGAAGTAAAACTGTCATTGTTTGCAGATAGTGTGATCTTATATCTGGAAAACCCTGAGAAATCGATGATACAGCTACTAGAGCTAATAAACAAATTTAGCAAAGTAGCAGGATACAAGATTAATGCACATAAGTCAGTAATGTTTCTATATGCTAGAAATGAACAAACTGAAGAGACACTCAAGAAAAAGATACCATTTTCTATGGCAACTAAAAAAATCAAGTACCTAGGAATAAAATTAACCAAAGATGTAAAAGACCTATAGAAACAAAACTACATAACTCTACTAAAAGAAATAGAAGGGGATCTTAAAAGATGGAAAAATATTCCATGTTCATGGATAGGAAGGCTAAATGTCAAGATGTGAATTCTACCCAAACTCATCTACAGATTCAATGCAATCACAATCAAAATTCCAACAACCTACTTTGCAGACTTGGAAAAGATAGTTATCAAATTTATTTGGAAAGGGAAGATGCCTTGAATTGCTAAAGACACTCTAAAAAAGAAAAATGAAGTGGGAGGACTTACACTCCCTGATTTTGAAGCTTATTATAAAGCCACAGTTGTCAAAACAGCATGATACTGGCACAAAGATAGACAAATAGATCAGTGGAATTGAATTTGGAGTTAGACCCCCAGATCTATTGCTGGCTGACCTTTGACAAAGCCCCCAAAGTCACTGAACTGGGTCATAATGGTCTTTTCAACAAATGGGGCCGGGAGAGTTGGATATCCATATCCAAACGAATGAAAGAGGACCCCTACCTCACACCTTACACAAAAATTAACTCAAAATGGACCAAAGATCTCAATATAAATGAAAGTACCATAAAACTCCTAGAAGATAGGTTAGGAAAACATCTTCAAGACCTTGTATTAGGCAGACAGTTCCTAGACTTTACACCCAAAGCACAAGCAAAAAAGAAAAAATGGATAAATGGGAACTTGTCAAGCTTAGAAGGTTCTGTACCTCAAAGGAATTTCTCAAAAAGGTAAAGAGGCAGACAACTCAATGGGAAAAAAATTTTTGGAAATCATGTATCTGACAAAAGACTGATATCTTGCATATATAAAGAAATCCTACAACTCAATGAAAATAGTACAGATAGGCCAATTATAAAATGGGCAAAAGATACAAAAAGACAGTTCTCTGAAGGGGAAATACAAATGGCCAAGAAACACATGAAAAAATGTTCATTTTCACAAGCTATTAGAGAGATGCAAATTAAGACCAAAATGAGATACCATCTCACACCAATTAGAATGGCTGCCATTAAACAAACAGGAAACTACAAATGCTGGAGGGGATGTGGAGAAATTGGAACTCTTATTCATTGTTGGTGGATCTGTATAATGGTTCAGCCACTCTGGAAGTTAGTCTGGCAGTTCCTTAGAAAACTAGATATAGAATCACCATTCGATCCAGCGATTGAACTTCTTGGTATATACCTGGAAGATTGGAAAGCAGTGACATGAATAGATATCTGCACGCCAATGTTCATAGCAGCATTATTCACAGTTTCCAAGAGATGGAAACAACCCAAATGTCCTTCAACAGATGAGTGGATAAATAAAATGTGGTATATACACACGATGGAATACTACGCTGCAGTAAGAAGGAATGATCTCATGAAACATATGACAACATGGATGAACCTTGAAGACAAATGCTGAGCAAAATAAGCCAGGCACAAAAAGAGAAATATTATATGCTACCACTAATGTGAACTTTGAAAAATGTAAAACAAATGGTTTATAATTTAGAATGTAGGGGAACTATCAATACAGAGCAATTAAGGAAGAGGGATCAATAATCCAAAAAGAACAGATAAGCCCAGGAATGCCCAGGAATGACTATGGTCTGTTAATTTCTGATGGCTATAGTAGGAACAAGTTCACAGAAATGTTGTTATATTAGGTAATTTTCTTCAAATAGAGTAGGAACATGTTTGAAGTAAAGCAGTTACCTTAGGTTAGTTGTCTTTTTCTTACTCCCTTATGGTCTCTTTGAAATGTTCTTTTATTTTATGTTTTTTTTTTAAACTTTTTTCATACAGTTGTTTTAAAAAAAGTTAGAAAAAACAAGGAAAAAATATGTAGAGCCCCCTTGAGGAGCCTGTGAAGAATGCAGTGCAGAGGTATTGGCCTACCCCACCTCGATGGTTGCTAACATGACAGCAGACATAGGGGACTGGTGGTTTGATGGGTTGAGCCCTCTACCACAGGATTTACCCTTGGGAAGACTGTTGCTGCAAAGGAGAGCCTAGGCCTCCCTATAATTGTGCCTAAGAGCCTCCTCCAGAATGCCTCTTTGTTGCTCAGATGTGGCCCTCTCTAGCTAAGCCAACTTGGCAGGTGAAATCACTGCCCCCCCCCATGTGGTATCAGACACCCAGGGGAGTGAATCTCCCTGGCAACATGGAATATGACTCCTGGGGAGGAATGTAGACCTGGCATCATGGGATGGAGAACATCTTCTTGACCAAAAGGGGGATGTGAAAGGAAATGAAATAAGCTTCAGTGGCAGAGAGATTCCAAAAGGAGCCGAGAGATCACTCTGTTGGGCACTCTTATGCACAATTTAGACAACCCTTTTTAGTTTCTAAAGAATTGGGTTAGCTGGTGGTAGATACCTGAATATATCAAACTACAACCCAGAACCCATGAATCTCGAAGACAATTGTATAAAAATGTAGCTTATGAGGGGTGACAATGTGATTAGGAAAGCCATAAGGACCACACACCCCTTTGTCTAGTTTATGGATGAAGGAGTAGAGAAACAGGGGAAGGAAACAAACAGACAATTTTTTTTTTAATTCAATTGCTCTTTTTCACTTTAATTATTATTCTTGTTATTTTTGTTTGTGTGCTAATGAAGGTGTCAGGGATTGATTTAGGTGATGAATATACAACTATGTAATGGTACTGTGAACAATCAAATGTATGATTTGTTTTGTATGACTGTGTGGTATGTGAATATATCTCAATAAAATGAAGATTTAAAAATAAGAAAAAAAAAACAATTTGAGGGATATTCTTTGAAGGGTGGTTCAGCAGTTTACTAACAGATACAGATGAAGAAAATAATAGAGATAGATTTAGATTAAAGAGAATAAATATACCTGAAAAGAAATGCAATGCTTGATATGAGACTGGACACTACATTTTTTTGTTCCTTTCTACATTTCTAACATTAACATTGCTATCAACATTTTGCTTCTTCTACAGCACATGAAAGGGTATTGTTTGGGCTGGGGATAAGGAACCTAGATGATATACATGGACTACAATCAGGTTAATTTAATGATTATAGTGACATTCTTGTGAATGCATAGGAAAATGTCTCTATTCTTCAGTTTAATACTATGAAAATAATTAAATAAACTCACTTTTTTCTGATATATTTCCAATGAATTAAAGAAACCTTTTTATTCTAGGAATATGAAACAATGTTAACCCAAAGAAGAAGTAAATTAAATAAATGAACTTCACATGTATTGGTTTCCCTCCTCATTAAGGGACAGGGAGAGAGCATAGTTAAATTACACTGTCCTGTTTTGATGGGATATGAGAACAGTGGTCACAGTCAGTGCCACTTAGGCATAATCCATTGGGTTTCAGGAAATTTGTGGATGGAGAGATCAGGGTAGTCTTCTTCCTTAGCAAAATCTTGCTCTCTGATCTGAAACAATATATGTGCCACATCTGTGTTTAATGTATGCCATGCTCAGCAGCAGGTAACGGGGACTTGGGGTGATTCTTGGCAGTTACTTGTGGATCATTCTCTCTGACAGAGCCAGTTTATGTTAGATCCCCCAACAGAGAATTCCCTCATGGCCCTAAATATTCCTGGAGTAACAAAGAAACAATATTCAGTGTGAAACATCATGCCTGCCCTTTAGGGGTCTCCATCCTTGTCCACCATATTGCCTCCAAGAAGCTCAACTCAAACTATAGCAGCCTGTCCATGTATAGTGCTGTTTGTGCACCACAGGAACACCTTGATTGTCACTCATCATCTATACCAAGGATGACACTTCTTACAAGAACTAATAGAGCAAGAGATCCCACTGTTAAGACAGCCATGACCCAATACTTGTGTCAGCTATAAACAGTGGACAGGAGGGACCCATCAAAAATATCCAAATTTCTCTGACTTCCATTGGGTTCTTTGACTGAACTTGGGCATGCAACATGGTGAGTTCTGCTGAGGGAGGTTACTGGATTCTGAGCTGCATGTCTATGATCCAGCAGTAATTTCTGTGCTTTTAGGGAAGAAATGCAGGCCCAAGCTTGGACAGGGTCACTTCATTAATCCTCTGCCTACCCCAAACCTATTTAAGATTTGCCCTTTGACACACCAGGATAGCATCCTAAAAGGAGAGTCAAGAACTCATCATTCTTTGGGGATTCAAGTATTCCACAGGGCTGTAGAAACAGCCTCATATCCCTACTTCAACCAGCAAAGTCCACAACACCTCCAAAATCACCTGCACACCTTGGGAGCCCCTTATATTTTGACCACAGGTCAGCCTTAGGCTAGGGTCCGGTTGCATAGCAACCTGACACTCTTTGTGACAGAGGAGAGAGCCAGCGTAATTTGTGCATGTGCAATCCAAGCCCCCACTAGAATTCTAAGGCACTTTGGAAACTGTGGTGTCTCTGGATCCTCAAAAGTTTCAAGCCCCAGTGAGACTTCTTCACTGAGTTTTGTTTACTTGGCATTTCCTGCTGTATATTGGGAACTCCTGTTAAAGGGATTCCTATTTAGAGGACTGGGAAAAATTCAGTTACCTATGTTGTGGTTTGCAGCTGCCTCTGCAAAGAGGCAGAATTAAAAAGCCTGTACTTGAAGGTGAATATGAGGGTATTGAAGATATTTAACTGTAAGTAGAAGACAAGAGAGGGAAAATGGAAATGTAAGTGTGTGCAGCAATGAAAAGTACCCAATGAAAATACATGGAGAGTATTAAGAGTACACTTTATAAAATTAGAAATCTTAAACAAATGTCTTGAAGATGACCCATTAATGCAAACTTGTACAATGGGGGAAGCAAAGTACTTATTTCAGATTATTTGCTTTTCTTCAACATTTTCTTTGTGAAAATGTGGTGGAATTTGATGCTTTTGTGTTTTTGTAGCTTATTGCTAATTTTTAAAATATATTCTATTCATTGAAAGAACCAAAATGGAAAGTTCTTATTTAAAAAATAATAACCATAAGAGCATAATAATTATCTGCCCATCCAGTGTGCAATTCATAAACTAAATTTCATCAGGTAGAACCTCTGAAGAAAAAAACAGTTTGAGGGATATTCTTTAAAGGATGGTTCAGCAGTTTACTAATGGATCCAGATGAAGAAAATAATAGAGATAGATTTAGATGAAAGAGAATAAATATACCTGAAAAGAAATGCAATGTTTGATATGAGACTGGACACTAAATTTGTTTTGTTGTTTTCTACATTTCTAACATTAATATTACTATTAATGTTTTGCTTGGTCTACAGCACATGATTGGTTATTCGTTGGTCTGTGGATCAGGCACCTAGATGATATAGATGGTCTACAGCCTGGTTAATTTAATGATTATGGTAACATTCTTGTGAATGCATAAGAGAATGTCTCAGTTCTTAAGTGAAATATTACAAGAATAATTAAGGAAACACTTTTTACTGATAAATTTCCAATTATTTTTGAAAACCTTTTTATACTAGGAATATGAAACAATGTTAACACGATAAAGAAGTAAATTAAGTAAAGGAATTTCACATGTGTTGGTTTTCCTCCTCCTTAAGGGACAGGGAGAGATCATGGTGAGATTATGCTGACCTGCTTTCATGAGATATGAGAAGGGTGGTCACAGTCAGTGCCACTTGTGCATACTCCATTGTGTATCAGCAAACTTAGGAATGGAGATATTGGGAAAGTCTTCTTCCTTAGCAAAATCTTGCTTTCTGATCTGGAAGAATATATGTGCCACATCTCTGGTTAATGTCTACCATGCCAGCAACAGGTAATGGGTATTTTGGGAGATCCTTGCCTGTTACTTGTGGATCATTCTAACAGAGCCAGGATATGTTGGCTCTCAAAACAGATAATTCCCTCAGGGAACTGAATATTCCCAGAGAAAGAAACAAACTATATTCAGTGTGCAACATCAAGCCTGCCCTTTGGGTGTCTCCATCCTGGTCCACCATCATGCCTCAAAGAAACTCAACTCAAAATATAGCAGCGTGTCCACATATCATGTGGTTTCTGCACCACAGGACCACCTTGACTGTCACTCATACTCTATAATGAGAATGACACTTCTAAGGAGCACTAATAGAGCAAGAAATCCCATGATTATGACAGCCATGACACAATCCTTGTGTCAGGTATAAACAGTGGACAGGACAGACACATGAAAGATATCAAAATTTCTCTGAATTCCAGTGGGTTCATTGATTGAACATGGGCCTGCCTCATGGTGAGTTCTGCTAAGTGAGATTACAGGATGCTGAGCTGCATGTCTATGATCCAGCAGTAATTTCTGTGCTTTTAGAGAAAAAGGCAGACCCATGCTTGGCCACAGGCACTTCATTAAACTCTGCCCATCCCACAATCAATTGAGAATTGCTCTTGTGCATACCAGGATAGCATTCTAAAGGGAGAGTCAAAAGCTCACCATCCTTCCAGGATTCAGGTGTTCCTCAAGGCTGCAGAATCATCCTCATATCCCTTCTCCAACCTGCAAAGGCCACAGCACCTCCAAAATCAACTGCAAATTTTGGGAGGCTCTCACATTTTCAGACCACAGGGTTGGCATTAGGATAGGGCCCTGTACTTAGCAAAATGATGCTCTTTGTGACACAGGAGAGGGGCAGCATAACATGAGCATGTGCATTCCAAGCAATGTTTAGAATTCCAACCTGCTTTGGAAACTGTGCTCTCTCTGTCTCCTGCACCTGTTCAGGCCCAAGTGAGTTTTCTTCCCTGAGTTTTGTTAACTTTGCATTTCCTGCTGTATATTGGGAACACCAGGGTAATGGATTCCTATTTGGAGTAATGGGAATAATTCAGTTACCCATGGTGTGGTGTGTAGCTGATTCTGTAATAAGGCAGAGCTAAAAAACTGCTATTTGAAAGTGGTTATGAGGGTTGTGAATTTGTGTAACTGTAAGTAGATGACAAGAGAGGGACAAAACGAACAAAAGTGTGTACAGCAATTAAAAGTACCCCTATGAAAATACATGGACAGTTTGAAAAGTACTTTCTATAATTAGAAATCTTTAAATGAATGTCTTGAAGATTACCCATTAATGCAAACATGAGCAATGAGGGAAGCAATAAAATTATTTCAGATTATTTGCTTTTCTTCAACTTTTCTTTATTAAAATATGATGGTATATGATGCTTTTGGGTTTTTGTATCTTATTGCTAATGTTTAAAATGAATTCAATTCATTGAAAGAATCAAAATGGAAACTTCTTATTTAAAAAATAATAACCATAAGTGCATAATAATTATCTGCCCATCCAACCTAAAATTCATCATCTAAATTACATCACATAGAAACTCTGAGAAAAAAACAATTTGAGAAATATTCTTTTAAAGGATGTTTCAGCAGTTTTTTAATTTATCCAGATGAAGAAAATAATGGAGATATATTTAGAAGAAAGAGAATAAATATACCTGAAAAGAAATGCAATGTTTGATATGAGACTGAACACTATATTTGTTTTGTTCCTTTCTACGGTTCTAACATTAACATTACTATTAACATTTGGCTTGATCTATAGTACATGATTGGGTACTTGTTGGGCTGGGGATCAGGCTCCTAGATGAAATACATCAACTACAACCAGGTAAATTTAATGATTATGGTAATGTTCCTGTGAATGCATAGGAGAATATCTCTGTTCTTAAGTGAAATGTTGCAGGTATAATTAAAGAATCTGTCAGTTTTTTACTGATAAATTTCCAATCAATTAAGAAAACCTTTATATACTAGGAATATGAAACAATGTTAACATGATGAAGAAGTAAATTAAATAAATAAAATACACATGAGTTGGTTTTAAGACAGCCATGAGCAAATCCTTCTGTCAGCTATAAACAGTGGACAGGACAGACACATCAAAGATGTTCAAATTTCTCTGACTTCCAGTGAGTTCACTGACTGAACATGGGCAAGCCTCATGATGAGTTCTGCTAAGGGTGATCATGGGATGCTGAGATGCATGTCTATGATCCAACAGGAATTTCTGTGCTTTTAGAGAAGAAACACATGCCTAAGCTGGGAAAGGGTAACTTCCCTCAACCTCAGCCTACCCCACACCAAATTGGGATTTGCCCTTGGGCATACCAGTATAGCATCCTAAAGGGAGACTCAAAAGCTCACCATCCATCTGGGATTCAGATGTTCCTCAGCACTACAGAATCATCTTCATATCCCTACTCCAAACTGCAAAGGCCACAACATCTCCAAAACCACCTGCAACATTTGGGATCACATTACATATTCAGAACACAGGGCAGCCATTCTGCTAGGTTACTGTTACTTAGCAAACTGATGGTCTTTGTGACACAGGAGAGGGGCAGTGTAATTTGTGCATGTGGATTCCAAGCACTGGCTAGAATTCTAAGCTGCTTTGGAAACTGTGCTCTCTCTGTCTCCTCCACTTGTTCCAGCCCAAGTGAGATTTATTCCCTTAGTTTTGTTAACTTGGCATATCCTGCTGTATATTTGACACACCTGGGTAAAGGGACACCTATTTCAAGTAGTGGGAAAAATTCAGTTACCTATGTAGTGGTGTGTAGCTGATTCTGCAAAGAAGGCACAACTAAAAAGCCTCTATCTGAAAGTGGATATGAGGGTTGTGAAGAAGTATAACTAACTACATGACAGGAGAGGGAAAAAGGAAATGTAAGTGTAGCAATAAAAAGTACCCCAAGGAAAATACATGGACAGTATGAAGAGTACTCTTTATTATATAAGAAATCTTTAAACAAATGCCTTGAAGATGACCCATTAATGCAAACTTGTGAAATGGGGGAAGGAAAGTAGTTATTACAGATTTTATTTGCTTTTCTTCAACTTTGCTTTTCTTTATTAAAATGTGGTGGATTTTGATTCTTGTGTGTTTTTGTAGCTTCTTGATAATGTTTAAAATGGATTCAATTCATTGGAAGAAACAAAGTTAAAACTTCTCATTTAAAAAATGATAACAATAAGGGCATAATAATTATCTGCCCATGTGACCTAAAATTCATAAACTCAATTTCATCAGGAAGATCCTCTGAAAAAAACAATTTGTGGAATATTCTTTCAAAGGATGGTTCAGCAGTTTCCTAATTTATCCAGGTGAAGAAAATAATAGAGATAGATTCAGATGTAAGAGAATAAATATAACTGAAAAGAAATGCAATGTTTGATATGAGACTGGACACTATTATTGGTTTGTTCCTTTCCATATTTCTAACATTAATATTACAATTAACATTTTGCTTGGTCTACAGGACATGAGTGGGTATTTGTTGACCTGGGGATCAGGCCACTAGGTGACATAGATGGACTACAAGCAGGTCAATTTAATGATTGTGGTAACGTTCCTGTGAATATGTAGGAGAATGTCTCCATTGTTAAGTGAAATATTACAAGAGTAATTAAAGAAATTGACAATTTTTAACTGATAAGTTTACAATTATTAAAGAAAACATTTTTATATTAAAAATATGAAACAATGTTAACATGATGAAGTAAATTAAATAAATGGAGTTCACATTTTTGGTTTGGCACAGGGTGAGATCATGGTGAGATTACACTGACCTTCTTTCAAAACATGTGAGAAGGGCAGTAACAGTCTGTTCCACTTGGGCATACTCCATTTGGTATCAGCAAATATGGGAATGAAAAGATCTGGGATGTCTTCTTCCTTAGCAAAATCTTGCTTTCTGATCTGGAAAAATATATGGGCCACATCTCTGGTTAATGTCTGCCAAGCTCAGCAACGGGTAAAAGGAGGACTTGGGGTGATCCTTGCCAGTTATTTGTGGATCATTCTCAGTGGCAGAGACAGGTTATGTTCACTCTCATAATAGAGAATTCCTACAGGGCACTGAATATTCCTAGAGTAAGAAACAAACTATATTTTGTCCACCATCATGCCTGCCCTTTGGGGGTCTCCATCCTGGTCCACCATCGTGCCTCCAAGAAATTCATCTCAAAATATAGCAGCCTGCCAACATATCCTGTGGTTTTGGCTACACAGGACAACCTTGATCACTCATCAGTTAGACCAAGAATGATACTCCTAACAAGTACTAATAGAGAAAGAAATCCCACCATTAAGACAGCCATGAGCCAATCCTTGTGTCAGCTATAAACAGTGGACAGAACAGACACATCAAAAATGTCCAAATTTCTCTGATTTTCAGTGAGTTCATTGACAGAACAAGGAGAAGTCTCATGGTGAGTTCTGCTAAGTGAGATTGTGGGATGCTGAGCTGCATGTCTATGTTCCAACTTGAATTTCTGTGCTTTTAGAGAAGAAAGGCATGCCCAAGCTAGGCCATTTTTCACTTCACTAAACCTCCACCTAACCCACACCAAGTTGGAATTTGCCATTGGGCATTCCAGTATAGCATCCTAAAGGGAGAGTCAAAAGCTCACAATCCTTCCAGGATTCAGGTGTTCCTCAAGGCTTCAGAATTACCGTCATATCCCCATTCCAACAGGCAAAGTCCACAACACCTTCAAAATCACCTTCACAATTTGGTTGCCCCTTACATTATCAGACCACAGGGAAGCCATTATGCTAGCATCCTGTTCCTTAGCAACCTGTATCTCTCTGTGACACAGGAGAGGGGCAGTGCAATTTTTGCATGCACATTCCATGCTCCTGCTAGAATTCTAAGCCACTTTGGAAACTGTGCTGTCTCTGTCTCCTCCAACGGTTTGAGTCCAAGTGAGATTTCTTCCCTGAGATTAGTTAAATTGGCATTTCCTGCTGTATATTAGGCACACCTGGGTAAAGGGACACCTATTTGGAGCACTGGGAGAAATTCAGTTACCCATGCAGTGTTGTGTAGCTGATTCTGCAAAGAAGGCACAGCTAAAAACCCTCTATTTGAAAGTGGATATGAGGTTTGTGAAGTGCTGTAAGTGTAACTAGATGACAAGAGAGGGAAAAAGGAAACATAATTGTATGCAGCAGTAAAAAGTACCCCAATGAAAATACATGGACAGTACGAAGAGTATTCTTTATAATATAAGAAATCTTTAAACAAATGCCTTGAAGATGACCCATTAATGCAAACTTTTGCAATGGGGAAAGGAAAGTAGTTATTTCAGATTATTTGCTTTTCTTCAACTTTGCTTTTCTTTATTAAAATGTGGTGGATTTGAAGCTTGTGTGTTTTTGTATCTTATTGCTAATGTTTAAATGAATTCAGTTCATTGAAAGAAACAAAATTTAAACTTCTCATTTAAATAGTAATAGCCATAAGGGCATAATAATTATCTGCCCATCAGGCCTAAAATTCATAAGCTCAATTTCTTCAGGAAGAACCTATGAAAAAAACAATTTGAGGAATATTCTTTTAAAAGATGGTTCAGCAGTTTTCTAATTTATCCAAATGACATGGATGGACTACAACCAGGTTAATTTAATGATTGTGGAAATGTTTCTGCGAATGTGTAGGAGGATGTCTCCATACTTAAGTGAAATATTACAGGAGTAATTAAAGAAACTGACAATTTTTTACTGGTAAATTTCCAATTATTAAATCCTTTTTATATTAGGAATATGAGACAGTGTTAACACAATGAAGTAGTAAATTAAATAAATGGACTTCATATTTGATGGTTTCCCTCCTCATGAAGGCACAGGGTAAGATTATGGTGAGATTGCACACACCTGCTTTTGTGGGATATGAGCAGGGTGGTCACAGTCTGTGCCACTTGGGCATACTCCGTTGAGTGTCAGCAAATTTGGGAATGTAGAGATTGGGGATGTCTTCTTCCATAGAAAAACCTATATTCAGTATGCATCACCATGCTTGCCCTTTGGATTTCTCCATCCTGGTCCACCATCCAGCCTCCATGAAACTCAACTCAAAATACAGGAGCCTGTTCACATATCATGTGGTTTCTGCACCACCAGTCCACCTTCATTGTCACCCATCATTTAGAACAAGAATTACACTTCTAACAAGCACAGATAGATCAAGAAATCCCACCATTAAGACAGTCATGTGACAATCCTTGTGTCAGCTGTAAACAGTGGACAGAACTGACACATCAAAGATGTCCAAATTTCTCTGACTTCCTGTGGGTTCATTGATGGAACATGGGCAAGTATCAATGTGGGTTCTGCTAAGGGAGAATTCGGGATGCTGACATGCATGTCTATGATCCAATGATAATTTATGTGCTTTTAGAGAAGAAAGGCATGCCAAAGCTTGGCCAGGGTGACTTCACTAAACCTCTGCTTACCCACAGCAAATTGGGATTTGCCCTTGAGCATACCAATAGAGCATCATAAAGGGAGAGTCAAAAGCTCACCATACTTCCAGGATTCAGGTGTTCCTCAGGGCTGCAGAATCATCCTCATTTCCCTACTTCAACCTGCAAAGGCCACAACACCTTCAAAATCACCTTCACAATTTGGCTGCCCCTTACATTATCAGACCACAGGGAAGCCATTATGCTAGCATCCTGTTCCTTAGCAACCTGTATCTCTCTGTGACACAGGAGAGGAGCAACATAATTTTTGCATGCACATTCCATGCTCCCACTAGAATTCTAAGCTGCTTTGGAAACTGTGCTGTCTCTGTCTCCTCCACCTGTTTGTGCCCAAGTGAGATTTCTTCCCTGAGTTTTGTTAATTTGGCATATCCTGCTGTATATTTGACACACCTGGGTAAAGAGACACCTATTTGGAGTATTGGGAAAAATACAGTTACCCACATAGTGGTGTGTAGCTAATTCTGCAAAGAAGGCAAGGCTAAAAAGCCTCTATTTCAAGGTGGCTATGAATGTTGTGAAGTAGTTCAACTATAACTAGATGACAAGAGAGGGAAAAAGTAAACATATTTGTGTGCAGCAGTAAAAATTACCACAAAGAAAAAACATGGACGGTATGAAGAGTAATCTTTGTAATATAGGAAATCTTTAAACAAGTGCCTTAAAGATGACCCATTAATGCAAACTTTTGCAATGGGGAAAGGAAAGTAGTTATTTCAGATTATTTGCTTTTCTTCAACTTTGCTTTTCTTTATTAAAATGTGGTGGATTTTGATGCTTGTGAGTTTTTGTAGCTTATTGCTAATATTTAAGATGAATTCAACTCATTGAATGAAACAAGATTTAAACTTCTTATTTAAAAATGATAATCATGGGGGCATAATAATTATTGGCCCATCTGACTATAATTCATAAACTCAATTTCATCAGGAAGAACCTCTGAGAAAAAACAATTTGAGGAATATTTTTAAAGGATGGTTCAGCATTTTTCTAATTTATCCAGAAGAAGGAAATAATAGAGATAGATTCAGATGAAAGAGAATAAACATAACTGAAAAGAAATGCAATGTTTCATATGACTGGACACTATTTTTGTTTTGTTCCTTTCTATATTTCCAACATTAATATTATTATTAAAGTTTCCCTTAGTCTACGGGACATGAGTTGGTATTTGTTGAGCTGGGGATTAGGCCCCTAGATAACATAAATGGACTACAACAAGTATAATTTAATGATTGAGTTAACATTCCTGTGAATAGCAGGAGAATATCTCTTTTCTTAAGTGAAATATTACAAGAGTAATTAAAGAAATGACAATCTGTTTACTGAAAAATTTCCATTTAAGAAAACCATTTTATATTAGTAATATGAAACAATGTTAACTCGATGAAGAAGAAAATTAAATAAATGCACTTCACATTCTTTTGTTTCACTCCTCATGAAGGCACAGGTTGAGATCATGGTGAGACTACCCTGTTCTACTTTCATTGGATATGAGAAGGTTGGTCAAAGTCAGTGCCACTTGGGCATATTCCATTGGGTATCAGCAAATTTGGGAATGTAGAGATCAGTGATGTCTTCTTTCTTAGCAAAATCTTGCTTTCTGATCTGGAACAATATATGGGCGACATCTCTAGTTAATATCTGTCATGTCCAGCAACAGGTAGTATTGGGACTTGGGGTGATGCTTGCCAGTTACCTGTGGATCAGTCTCACTGACAGGGCCAGATTATGTTGGCTCCCATAACAGAGAATTTTCTCAGGGCACTGAATACTCCTGGAGTAAGAAACAAACTGTATTCTGTGTGCCCCATCATGCCTGCCCTTTGGATGTCTCCATCCTGGTCCATCATCATGTCTCTGGGAAACTCAACTCAAAATGTAGCAGCCTGTACATATATGTGGTTTCTGCACAACAGGACCTTCTTGATTGTCACTCATCATTTAGACTAAGAATGACAATTCTAACAAGCACTAATAGAGCAAGAAACACCACCAGTAAGACAGCCATGAGCCAATCCTTTTGTCAGCTATAAACAGTGGAAAGGACTGACACATCAAAAATTTCCAAATCACTCTGACTTCCAGTGGGTTCATGGACTGAACTTGGGCAAGCCTCATGGTGAGTTCTGCTAAGTGAGATTGTGGGATGCTGAGCTCCATGTCTGTGATCCAATGGGAATTTCTATGCTTTTAGAGAAGAAATGCATGGCCAAGCTTGGCCAGGGTCACTTCACTAAACTTCCTCCTAACCCACACCAAATTGGGATATGCCCTTGGGCATACCAGTATAGCATCCTAAAGGGAGAGTGAAAAGCTCACAATCCTTCCAGGATTCAGGTGTTCCTCAGGGCTGCAGAATCAACCTCATGTCCCTTCTCCAACCTTCAAAAGCCACAACACCCCTAAAATCACCTGCAAACTTTGGGAGCTCCTTAGTTTTTCAGATCACAGGACAGCCATTAGGCTAGGGTCCTGTTCCTTAGCAACCTGACACTCTTTGTTACACAGGAGAGAGGCAGCAAAATTGGTTTTGTGAATTCCAAGGGCTAGCTAGAATTCAAAGCCACTTTGGAAACTGTGGTGTGTCTGTCTCCTCCACCATTTTGAGCTCAAGTGAGATTTTTTCCCTGAGTTTTGTTAACTTGGAATTTCCTACTGTACATTTTGCACACCTGGGTAAAGGGACACCTATTTGGAGTACTGGGAATAATTCAGTAATCCATGTAGTGCTGTGTAGCTGATTCTGCAAAGGAGCCACAGCTAAAAAGCCTCCATTTCAAAGAGGATATGAGGGTTGTGAAGTAGTGTAACTGTAACTAGATGACAAAAGAGGGATAAAGGAAATATAAGTGTGTCCAGCAGTAAAAAGTACCCAAAGAAAATACATGGAGAGTACTCTTTATATTATAAGGAATCTTCAAACAAATGCCTTGAAAATGACCCATTAATGCAAACCTGTGCAATGGGGCAAGCAAAGTAGTTATTTCAAATTATTTGCTTTTCTTCAAATTTGTTTGTCTTTATTAAAATGTCTTGGATTTTGATGCTTGTGTGTTTTCATAGCATATTGCTAATGTGCAAAATGAATTCATTGAAAGAAACAAAATTTAAACTTCTCATTTAAAAAATAATAACCATAAGGGCCTAATAATTATCTGTCCATCCAACGAAAAGTTCATAAACTCAATTTCATCAGGAAGAAACTCTGAAAAACAAGAACTATTTGAGGAATAATCATCTAAAGAATGGTTCAGCAGTTTTCTAATTTATCCAGATGAAGGAAAAAACAGAGATAGATTTAGATGAAAGAGAATAAAGATACCTGAAAAGAAATGCAAGGTTTGATATGAGAATGGGCACAATTTTTTTGTTCCTTCCCATATTTCTAATGTTAATTTTACAATTGACATTTTGCTTGGTGTCCAGGACATGGGTGGGTATTTGTTGAGCTGGGGATCAGGACTATGTAGTCAGTCTATGTAGATGACATAGATTGACTACAAAAAATTTAATGATTCTGGTAATGGTCCTGTGAATACGTAGGAGAATGTCTCTGTTCTTAAGTGAAATATTACAAGAGAAATTAAAGAAATTGACAATTTGTTTACTGTTAAATTTCCAATAATTAAAGAAAATATTTTTATATTAGGAATATGAAACAATGTTAACACAATGAAGAAGAAAATTAAATAAATGGACTCCACATTTATTGGTTTCCCTCTTCATGAAGGCACAAGGTGAAATCATGGTGATATTACACTGACCTGTGTTCATGGGATATGAGAAGGGTGGTGACAGTCAGTGGCAATTGGGTATACTCCATTGGGTATCAGCAAATTTTGGAATGTAGAGATCGGAGATGTCTTCTTCCTTAGCAAAATCTTGCTTTCTTATCTGGCAAAATATATGGGCCACATCTCTGGTTAATGTCTGCTGTGCCCTGCAACAGGTAATAAGGGGATTTGGGGTGATCCTTGCCAGTTACTTGTGGATCATTCTCACTGAGGGAGCCAGGTTATGTTGGCTCCCATAACATAGAAATCTATCAGTGCACTGAATAATCCTGAAGTAAGAAACAAACTGTATTCAGTGTGCACCATCAAGCCTGCACTTTGGGTGTCTCCATCCTGGTCCACCATAATGGTTCCAGGAAACTCAGCTAAAAATATAGCAGCCTGTCCACATATCATGTCGTTTTGCCACATGACCACTTTGATTGTAACTCATGGTTTAGACCAAGAATAACACTTCTAACAAGCAATAATAGAGCAAGAAATCCCACCATTAAGACAGCCATGAGCCAATCCTTGTGTCAGCTATAAGCAGTGGACAGGACAGACACATCAAATATGTCCAAATTTCTCTGACTTCCAGTGGGTTCATTGAATCAACATGGGCAAGCCTCATTGTGAGTTCTGCTAAGAGAGATTTCAGGATGCTGAGCTTCATGTCTGTGACCCAATTGGAATTTCTGTGCTTTTAGAGAAGAAAAGCAGGCCCAAACTTGTCCATGGTCCCTTCACTAATCCTCCCCTACCACACTCCAGATTGCAATTTGCTGTAGGCATTGAAGAGTAGCATCCAAAAGGAAGAGTCAGAAGCTCACCATCCTTTTGGGATTCAGGCATTCCTCAGTGCTGCAGAATCATCCTCATATCCCTACTCTAACCTGCAAAGGACACAATACATCCAAAACCACCTGTGCTCTTTGGGAAACCCCTACATTTTCAGACCACAGCGCAACCATTAGGCTAGTGTCCTGTTGCTTAGCCACCTTACCCTATTTGTGACACAGGAAAGGGGTAGCATAATCTGTGCATGCACATTCCAAGCACCCACTAGAATTTGAAGCTGCTTTGGAAATTGTGCTGTCTCTGTCTCCTCTACCAGTTCAAGCCCAAGTGAGTTTTCTTCCCTGAGTTTTGTCTACTTGGCATTTCCAGCTGTATTTTGTCTCACCTGGGTAAAGGGACACCTATTTGGAGTACTGGAAAAAATTCAGTAACCCATGCAGAGGGGTGTAGCTGATTCTACAAGGAAGGCACACCTAAATATCCTCAGTTTGAAAGTGGATATGAGATTTGTGAAGTAGTGTAACTGTAACTAGATGACAAGAGAGGGAAAAAGGAAACATAAGTGTGTGCAGCAGTAAAAAGCACCCCAATGAAAATACATGGACAGTCTGAAGAGTACTCTTTATAATAAATGAAATCTTTAAACAAATGCCTTGAAGATGACCTATTAATGCAAACTTGTGCAATGGGCGAAGCAAAGTAGTTATTTCAGATTACTTGCTTTCATTCAACTTTGCTTTTCTTTCTTAAAATATGCTGGATTCTGATGCTTGTGTGTTTCTGTACCTTATTGCTAATGTTTAAAATGAATTCAACTAATAGAAAGAAATAAAATTTAAACTTCTCTTTTAAAAAATAATAACCATAAGAGCAAAATGATTATCTGCCCATCCGACCTAAAATTCATAAAATCAATTTCATCAGGAAGAACCTCTGAAAAAAAAAATTGAAGAATATTATTTTAAAGGATGCTTCACAAGATTTCTAATTTATCCAGATGAAGGAAATAATAGAGACAGATTGAGATGAAAGAGAATAAATATACCTGTCAAGAAATGCAATGTTTGACATGAGACTGGACAGTATTTTTGTTTTGTTCCTCTCTATATTTCTAACATTAATATTACTATTAACCTTTTCCTTGGTCTACAGAACATGTGTGGGTATTTGTTGAGCTGGGGATCAGGTCTGTAGATGACATACATGAACTACAAACAGGTTAATTTAGTGATTGTGGTAAATTTCCTGTGATTACATAGGAGAATGTCCCTGTTCTTAAGTGAAAAATTGCAAGAGTTATTAAAGAACCTGAGATTTTATTTACTGATAAATTTCCAATTATTAAAGAAAACTTTTTATGTTAAGAATATGAAACAATGTTAACATGATGAAGAAGTAAATTAAATAAATGGACCTCACATTTGTTGGTTACTGTTCTCATGAAGGCACAGGGTGAGATCATGGTGAGATTGCATTGACCTGCTTTCATGGAATATGAGAAGGGTGGTCACAGCACCACTTGTTAATATTCCATTGGATATCAGCAAAGTTGGGAATGTGGAGATCGGGGCTGTCTTCTTCCTTAGCAAAATCTTGCTTTCTGATCTGGAAAAATATATGGGCCACATCTCCTGTTAATGTCTGCCATGTCCAGCAACAGGTAATAGGGGGGACTTAGGTGACCCTTGTCATTTACTTGTGGATGATTCTCACTGAAAGAGCCATGTTCTGTTGACCCCCATAACAGAGAATTTCCTCAGGGCACTGAATATTCCTGGAGTAAGAAACAAACTATACTCAGTGTGCACCAACATGCATGCCCTTTGGGTGTCTACATCCTTGTCCACAATTGTGTCTCCAAGAATCTCAACCCAAAATGTAGAAACCTGTCCACATATCATTTAGTTTCTGCACCACAGGAACACCTTGATTGTGACTCATCATTTAGGCAGAGAAGGATACTTCCAACAAGCACTCATAGGGCAAGAAATCCTACCATTAAGACAGTCATGACCCAATGCTTGTGTCAGCTATAAACAGTGGACAGGACAAACACATCAAAGATGTCCAATTTTCTCTTAAATCCAGTGGGTTCTTTGACTGAACTTGGACAAGCCTCATCATGGTTTCTTCCAAGTTAGATTCTGGGATGCTCAGCTGCATGTCTATGATCCAATGGGAATTTCTGTGCTTTTAGAGAAGAAAGGCATGCCCAAGCTTGGCCAGCATCTCTTCACAAAACCTCCACCTACCACACACCAAATTGGGATTTGCCCTTGGGCATAGCAAGATAGCATCCTAAAGGGAGAGTCAAAAGCTCACCTTCCTTCCTGGATTCAGGTGTTCCTCAGGGCTGCAGAATCATCCTCATATCCCTACTTCAACCTGCAAAGGCCACAGCACAACCAAAGTCAATTGCATGCTTTGGGAGCCCATTATATTTTCAGACCACAGGACAACCATTATGCTAGGGTCCTGTTGCTTAGCCACCTGATGCTCTTTTGACACAGGAGATGGGCAGCATAATTGGCACATATGCATTCAATGCACCGGCTAGAATTCTAAGCCACTTTGGAAACTGTGCTGTCACTGTCTCCTCCACTGATTCAAGGAAAAGTGAGATTTATTCCCTGAGTTTTGATAACTTGGCATTTCCTGCTGTATATTGGGCACACCTGGGTAAAGGGACACCTATTTGGAGTTCTGAGAAAAATTCAGATACCCATGAAGTGGTATGTAGCTGATTCTGCAAAGAAGGCACAACTATAAAGCTTCTATTTGAAAGTGGATATGAGGGTTTTGAAGTAGTTTAATTGCAACTAGATGACCAGAGAAGGAAAAGGGAAACATCTGTGTGCCACAGTAAAAAGTAACCCAATGGAAATACATGGACAGTGTGAAGTATACTTTTTACAATATAAGAAATCTTAAAACAAATGCCTTGAAGATGACCCATTAATGCAAACCTGTGCAATGGGTGAAGCAAAGTAGTTATTTCAGATTATTTGCTCTTATTCAACTTTGCTTTTCTTTATTAAAGTGTGGCAGAATTTGATGCTTGTGTGTTTTGTAGCTTATTGCTAATGTTTAAAATGAATACAAGTCATTGAAAGAAGCAAAATTTATACTTCTCTTTTAAAAAATAATAACCATAAGGGAATAATAATTATCTGCCCATCTGATCTAAAATTCATGAACTCAATTTCATCAGGAAGAACCTCTGAAAAGAAACAATTTGTGGAATATTCTTTTAAAGGATGGTTCTGCAATTTCCTAATTTATCCAGATGAAGGAAAAAAGAGAGGCAGATTCAGATGAAAGAGAATATATATATATACCTGACAAGAAATACAATGTTTGATATGAGAATGGACACTATTTTTGTTTTGTTCCTTTCTATATTTCTAACATTAATATTACTATTAATGTTTTTCTTGGTCTACAGGACAAAAGTGAGTATTTGTTGAGCTGGGTATCAGGACCCCAGTTGGCATAGATGACTACAAGGAGGTCAATTTAATGATTGTGGTGATGTTCCTATGAATATGTAGGAGAATGTCTCTATTCTTAAGTGAAATATTACAAGAGTAATTAAAGAAACTGTGAATTTGTTTACTGATACATTTGCAATTATTAAAGAATACCATTTTGTATAAGGAATAAGAAACAATGTTAACATAATGAAGAAGTAAATTAAATAAATGGACTTCACATTTGTTGGTTTCCCTCCTCATGAAGGCAAAGGGTGAGGTCATAGTGAGATTACACAGACCTGATTTCATGGGATATGAGAAGGGTGGTCACAGTCAGTGCCACTTTGGCATGCTATGTTGTGTATCAGCAAATATGGGAATGTAGAGTTCAGGGATGTCTTCTTCCTTAGCAAAGTCTTGCTTTCTGATCTCGAACAATATATGAGCCACATCTTGCCATAATGTCTACCATGCCCAGCAACATGTAATAGGGGGACTTGGGGTGATCCTTCTGAGTTACTTGTGGTTCATTTTCACTGACAGAGCCAGGTTATGTTTGCTCCCATAATAGAGAATCACTCAGAGCACTGAATTTTCCTGGAGTAAGAATCAACTACACTCAGTGTGAAACATCATGCCTGCCCTTTGGGTGTCTCCATCCTGGTCCACCATCATGCCTCCAAGAAATCCAACCAAAAATACAGAAGTCTGTCCACATATCATGTAGTTTCTGCACCACTGGACCACCTTGATGGTCACTCATCATTTAGATCAAGAATGACACTTCTAACAAGCACTAATAGAGCAAGAAATCCCACCATTAAGTCAGCCAGGAGCCAATCCTTGTGTCAGCTATAAACAGTGGACTGGAGAGACATATCAAAGCTGTCCTAATTTCTTTTCTTCCAGGGCGTTCACTGACTGAACAAAGGGAAGACTCATGGTGAGTACTGCTAAGTGGGACTGTGGGATACAGAGCTGCATGTTATGATCCATCAGGTATTTCTGTGCTTTTAGAGAAGAAAGGCATTTCCAAGCTTGCCCAGGGTCACATCACTAAACCTCCAGCTACCCCACAACAAATTAGGATATGTCCTTTGTCATACCAGCATAGCATCCTAAAGAGAGAGTCAAATGCTCACCATACTTCTGGTATTCAGAAGTTCCTCAGGGATGCAGAATCATCCTCTTATCCCTACTCCAAACTGCAAAGGGCACAACACCTCCAAAATCACCTGAACATTTTGGGAGACCCTTTCATTTTCAGACCACAGAGCAGCCATTAGGCTAGGGTCATTTTGCTTAGCAACCTGATGCTCTATGTGACACAGGAGAGGGACAGCATAATTTGCATATGCACATACAAATCACCCATTAGAATTCCAAGCCACTTTGACACAGGAGAGGGACAGCATAATTTGCATATGCACATACAAATCACCCATTAGAATTCCAAGCCACTTTGGTAACAGTGTTCTCCCTGTCTCCTCCACTGGTTCAGAGCCCAAGTGAGATTTCTTCCCTGAATTTTCTTAATTTGGCATTTCCTGCTGTATATTTGGCACACCTGGGTAAAGGGACACAAATATGGAGAACTGGGAAAAATTCAGTTACCCATGTACTGGTGTGTAGCTGATTCTGCAAAGAAGGGAATGATAAAAGCCTCTATTTGGAAGTGGATATGAGGGTTGTGAATTAGTGTAACAGTAACTAGATGACAAGAGAGGAAAAAGGAAAAATAAGTGTATGCAGCAGTAAAAAGTACCCTAAAGAAAATACATGGACAGTATGAAGAGTACTCTTTATAATATAAGAAATTTTTGAACAAATGCCTTGAAGATGACCCACAATACAAACTTGTGCAATGCAGGAAGCAAAGTATTCATTTCAGATTATTTGCTTTTCTTGAACTTTGCTTTTCTTTATTAAAATGTGGTGGATTTTGAAGCTTGTATGTTTTTGTAGTTTACTGCTAATGTTTAAATTGAATTCAATTCATTGAAAGAAACAAAATTTAAACTCATGTAAAAAATCGTAACCATAAGGGCATAATAATTATCTGACCATCCAACCTAAAATTCATAAAATAAATTTCATCAGGAAGAACCTCTGAAAAAAAAAACAATATGGGAATATTCTTTCAAAGGATGGTTCAGCATTTTTCTAATTTATCCAGATGAAGGAAATAATAGATTCAGATGAAAGAGAGTAAGCATATCTGAAAAGACATTTAATGTTTTATATGAGGCTGGAAACTATTTTTGTTTTGTCCTTTCAGTATTTCTAACATTAATATTACTTTTAACATTTTGCTTGGCCTACAGAACATGAGTGGGTATTTGATGAGTTGGGTATCAGGCCCCTAGATGACATAGATGGACTACAAGCAGGTTAATTTAATGATTGTGGTAACATTCCTGTGTATATGTAGGAGAATGTCTCTGTTCTTAAGTGAAATATTACAAGAGTAATTAAAGAAAACGACAATTTTTCACTGATAAATTTTTCATTAAAGAAAACTTTTTATATTAGGAATATGAAACAATGTTAACATGGTGAAGATGTAAATTAAATAAATGGACTTCACATTTGTTAGTTTCCCTCCTCATGAAGGCACAGGGTGAGATCATGGTGAGATTACACTGACCTGCTTTCATGGGATATGAGACGGGTGGTCACAGTAAGTGCCACTTGGGCATACTCCATTGGGTATCAGCAAATTTGGTAATGTAGACATCGGGGATGTCTTCTTCCTTAGCAAAGTCTTCCTTTCTGATATGGAACAATACATGGGCCACACCTCTGGTTAATATCTGTTATGCCCAACAACAGTTAGTAGGGGGACTTGGGGTGATCCTTGCAAGTTACCTGTGGACCACTCTCACTGACACAGCCAGGTTATGTTGGCTCCCATAACAGAGAATTCCCTCAGGGCACTGAATATTCCTGGAGAAAGAAACTATATTCAGTGTGCAACATCATGCCTGCACTTTGTGTGCCTACATCCTGTTTGACCATCATGCCTCCAAGAAACTCCACTAAAAATATAGCAGCCTGTCCACATATCATGTATTTTCTGCACCACAGGACCACCTTGATTGTCACTCATCATTTAGACTGTGAATGAAACTTCTAACAAGCACTAATAGAGCAAGAAATCACACCTTTAAGACAGTAATGAGCCATTCCTTTTGTCAGTTATAAACTGTGGACAGAACAGACATATCAAAGATTTCCAAATTGCTCAGACTTCTGGTGAATTAATTGAGTGAACATGGGCTGGCCTCATGGTGAGTTCTGCTAAGGGAGATTACTGGATGCTGAGCTGCATATCTATGATCCAGCTTTAATTTCTGTGCTTTTAGAGAAGGAAGGCCAGCCTAAGCTTGGATAGGGGCACTTCATTTATCCTCCACCTACCCCACACTAAAATGAAATTTGCCCTTGGGCATATGGGGATAGCAACCTAAAGGGAGCATCAAAACCTCACCATTCTTCTGGGATTCAAGCGTTCCTCAGGACTGCAGAATCATGCTCATATCCCTACTCCAACCTGCAAAGGCCACAATAACTCCAAGATCACCTGCACACTTGGGGAGCCCCTTATGCTTTCAGATGATAGGTCACCATTTAGGCTAAGGTCCTGTTGCTTAGCAAACTGACCCTCTTTGTGACACAGGAGAGGGGCAGCATAATTTGCACATGCACATTCCATGCATGTGCTAGAATACTAAGCTGCTTTGGAAACTGTGCTGTCTCTGTCTCCACCACTGATTTGAGCCTCAGTGAGATTTCTTCCCTGAGTTTGTTAACTAGGCATTTCCTGCTGTATATTGGGCACTCCTGGGTAAATGGACACCTATATGGAGTACTGGGAAAGATTCAGTTACCTATGTAACAGTGTGTAGCTGAATCTGCAAAGAAGGCACAGCTAAAAAGCCTCTACTTGAAAGTGTATAAGAGCTATAGGAAGTAGTGTAACTGTAAATAGATGATCAGAGGGGGAAAAAGGAAACATAAGTGTGTGCAGCAGTAAAGTGTACCCAAATTAAAATACATGGACGGTATGAAGATTACTCTTTTTTCTTTTTTTTTAAATAAATGGAAATATTTTATGACTAGTATAAAGTTGAAATGTTCTAAACTCTTAAATTCTTTAGAACTTTTTTGAATATTTCACACATTTGTTATGCTAAATTCTCAACAATGGCGTAATCTTATTTATACCCTGAAGAACTAAATTTTGTTATATTTGTAAGTTAATCTTTCAAAAGATGTGTATATTAAACAGCACAAGTCCTTTAAAGCCCAGCCAGTCTCTGCTAAAGCAAATAGTCACCCTAAATGACTTCATACTAACAAATATAACATTATAGAATTACCATATGCATTTGTTTTTTTTCCTAGATGCCAACCCTACTTGTTTTATTTATTTATTTATTTATTTATTTATTTATTTATTTATTTATTTATTTATTTATTTATTTTTAAATCTTCATTTTGTTGAGATATATTCACATACCAAGCAGTCATACAAAACAAATTGTACATTTGATTGTTCACAGTACCGTTACATAGTTGTACATTCATCACCTAAATTAATCCCTGACACCTTCATTAGCACACACACAAAAATAACAAGAATAATAATTAAGGTGAAAAAGAGCAATTGAAGTAAACAAGAACACTGGATAACTTTGTCTGATTGTTTGTTTCCTTCCCCTATTTTTCTACTCATCCATCCATAAACTAGACAAAGGGGAGTGTGGTTCTTATGGCTTTCCCAATCCCATTGTCACCCCTCATAAGCTACATTCTTATACAATTGTTTTTGAGATTCATGGGTTCTGGGTTGTAGTTTGATAGTTTCAGGTAACTACCACCAGCTACCCCAATTCTTTAGAACCTAAATAGGGTTGTCTAAATTGTGCATAAGAGTGCCCACCAGAGTGACCTCTCACTTCCTTTTGGAATCTCTCTGCCACTAAAGCTTATTTCATTTCCTTTCACAACCCCCTTTTGGTCAAGAAGATATTCTCCATCCCATGATGCTGGGTCTACATTCCTCCCCAGGAGTCATATTCCATGTTGCCAGGGAGATTCACTCCCCTGGGTGTCTGATCCCATGTAGGGGGAGGGCAGTGATTTCACCTTTCAAGTTGGCTTAGCTAGAGAGAGAGGGCCACATCTGAGCAACAAAGAGGGATTTGGGAGGAGGCTCTTAGGCACAATTATAGGGAGGCCTAGCCTCTCCTTTGCAGCAACCAACAGTCTTCCCAAGGGTAAATCCTGTGGTAGAGGGCTCAACCCATCAAACCACCAGTCCCCTATGTCTGTGGTCATGTTAGCAACCATTGAGAAGGGTTAGGCCAATACCCCTGCATTCTCCAAAGGCTCCTCAAGGGGGCTGTATGTATTTTTTTCCTTGTTTTGTTTTTAACTTTTCTTTTAAATCAACTATATGAAAAATAAAAAAATAAAAAAGTAATTAAAAAAACATACAATAAAAGAACATTTCAAAGAGACCATAACAAGGGAGTAAGAAAAAGACAACTAACCTAAGATAACTGCTTTACTTCCAACATGTTCCTACTCTATTTAAAGAAAATTACCTAATATAACAACATTTCTGTGAACTTGTTCCTACTATAGCCATCAGAAATTAACAGACCATAGTCATTCCTGGGCATTCCCAGAATGTTAAATAGCTTATCTGTTCTTCTTGGATTATTGTTCCCCCTTCCTTAATTGTTCTCTATTGCTAGTTTCCCTACATTCTACATTATAAACCATTTGTTTTACATTTTTCAAAGTTCACATTAGTGGTAGCATATAATATTTCTCTTTTTGTGCCTGGCTTATTTCGCTCAGCATTATGTCTTCAAGGTTCAACTATGTTGTCATATATTTCACAAGATCATTCATTCTAGCATATAGAAACATTACTGACTTATGTGCATTAATCTTGTATCCTGCTACTTTGCTAAATTTGTTTATTAGCTCTAGTAGCAGCATCATTGATTTCTCAGAGTTTTACAGATACAAGATCACACTATCTGCAAATAATGAGTTTTATTTCTTCTTTTCCAATTTTGATGCCTGTTATTTCTTTGTCTTGCTGGATTGCCCTGGCTAACACTTCCAGCACAATGTTGAATAACAGTGGTGACAGCGGGCATCCTTGTCTTGTTCCTGATCTTAGAGGGAAGGCTTTCAGTCTCTCACCATTGAGTACTATGCTGGCTGTGGGTTTTTCATATATGCTCTTTATCATATTGAGGAAGTTGCCTTCAATTCCTACCTTTTGAAGTGTTTTTATCAAAAATGGATGTTGGATTTTTTCAAATGCTTTTTCAGCATCTATTGAGATGATCATTTGATTTTTCCCTTTTGATTTGTTAATGTGTTGTAATATATTGAATGATTTTCTTATGTTGAACCATCCTTGCTTGCCTGGAATGAACCCCACTTGGTCATGGTGTATGACTTTTTTAATGTGTCTTTGGATTCGATTTGCAAGTATTTTGTTGAGGATTTTTGCACCTGTATTCATTAGGGAGATTGGCCGGTAGTTTTCCTTTTCTGTAGCATCTTTGCCTGGTTTTGGTATTAGATTGATGTTAGCTTCATTAAATGAGTTAGGTAGTGTTCCATTTTCTTCAATGTTTTGAAAGAGTTTAAGTAAGATTGGTGTCAGTTCTTTAAGGAAAGTTTGGTAGAATTCCCCTGTGAAGCCATCTGGCCCTGGGCATTTATTTGTGGGAAGCTTTTTGATGACTGATTGGATCTCTTTGCTTGGGATGGGTTGAATGAGGTCTTCTATTTCTTCTCTTGTCACTCTAGGTTGTTCATATGTTTCCAGAAAATTGTCCATTTCCTCTATATTATCTAGTTTGTTGCCATACAGTTGCTCATAATATGTCTTATAATTTTTTTTTAAATTTATTTGGGATCTGCAGTTATGTCACCTTTTCATTCATTATTTTGTTTATATGGGTCTTCTCTCTTTTTTGTTTTGTCATTCTAGCTAGGGGCTTGTCAATCTTGTTGATCTTCTCAAAGAACCAACTTTTGGTGATATTTATCCTCTCTATCGTTTCTTTGTTCTCTATGTCATTTATTTCTTCTTTAGTCCTTGTTATTTCTTTTCTTCTATTTGGTTAAGGATTGGTTTGCTGTTCATTTTCTAGCTTCTTCAGTTGATCCATTAGTTCTTTGATTTTGGCTCTTTCTTCCTTTTTAATATATGCATTTAGTGCTATAAATTTCCCCCTCAGTACTGCTTTTGCTGCATCCCATAGGTTTTGATATGTTGTTTTCTCATTTTCATTCATCTCTCTATATTTAGCAATTTCTCTTGCTATTTCTTCTTAATCCACTGAATGTTTAGTTCTGTGTTGTTTATCCTCCAGCTATTTGTGAATTTTCTAAGTCTCTGATGGTTATTGACTTCTAATTGTATTCCATTGTGGGCAGAGAATGTGCTTTGAATAATTTCAATCTTTTTAAATTTATTGAGCCTTGTTTTATGTCCCAGCATATGATCTATTCTGGAGAAAGTTCCATGAGCACTAGAGGAGTACGTGTATCCTGGTGATTTGGGATGTAGTGTTCTATATATGTATGTTAAATCAAATTCATTTATCAGATTGTATAGGTTTTCAGTTTCCTTATTGGTCTTCTGTCTGGTTGATCTATCTATAGGAGAGAGTGATGTGTTGAAGTCTCCCACAATTATTGTGGAAACATCAATTGCTTCCTTTAGTTTTGCCAGTGTTTCTCTCATGTATTTTGTGGCACCTTGATTGGGTGCATAGACATTTGTGATTATTTCTTCTTGTTGAATTGCCCCCTTTATTAGTATGTAGTGGCCTTCTTTGTCTCTCAAAACATCCCTGCATTTAAAGTCTATTTTATCTGAGATTAATATTTCTACACCTGCTTTCTTTTGGCTGTAGCTGGCATGAAATATTTTTTCCATCCTTTCACTTTCAATTTCTTTGTGTCCCTGTGCCTAAGATGTCTCTTGTATGCAACATATTGATGGTTCATTTTTTTAAATCCATTCTGAAAATCTTGAATTGGGGAGTTTAATCCTTTTACATTCAACATTATAACCATGAAGGCATTTCTTGAATCAGCCATCTTATCCTTTGATTTATGTTTGTCATATACACTTTTCCGTCTCTCTATTAATATCCTTTAATGTACCCATGTAAAATCTCTTTAGTACTGAACCTTTCTCCAAGTCTCTCTCTCCTTTCTTTGTTTCTCTGTCTGCAGGGCTCCCTTTAGTATCTCCAGTAGGGCAGGTCTCTTGTTAGCAAGTTCTCTCAGTATTTGTTTGTCTGTGAAAAATTTAAGCTCTCCCTCAAATTTGAAGGAGAGCTTTGCTGGATAAAGTATTGTTGGCTGGAAATTTTTCTCACTCAGAATTTTAATTATATCATGCCACTGCCTTCTCACCTCCATGGTGGCTGCTGAGTAGTCACTACTTAGTCTTATGCTGTTTCCTTTGTATGTGGTGAATTGCTTTTCTCTTGCTGCTTTCAGAACTTGCTCCTTCTCTTCCATATTTGACAGTGTGATCAGAAGATGTCTCACAGTGGGTTTGTTTGGATTTATTCTATTTAGAGTTCGCTGGGCATTTATGATTTGTGTATTTATGGTGTTTAGAAGATTTGGGAATTTTTCCCCAATGATTTCTTTGAATACTCTTCCTAGACCTTTACCCTTTTCTTCCCCTTCTGGAACACCAATGAGTCTTATATTTGGCCATTTTATATTATGTATCATATCCCTGAGGTCCATTTTGATTTTTTCAATTTTTCCCCCATCCTTTCTTTTGTGCTTTCATTTTCCATTCCGTTATCTTCCAGGTCACTGATTCATTGTTCAACTTCCTCTAGTCTTGTACTATGAGTATGCAGAATCTTTTTAATTTGGTCAACAGTTTCTTTAATTTCCATAAGATCATTTGTCTTTTATTCAGTCTTGCAATGTCTTTTTTATGCTCTTCTAGAGTCTTGTTGATATCCATTGTATCCCATACTATGGTCTTATTGTTCATCTTTAGTTCTTTGAGTAGTTGCTCTAGGTGCTGTGTCGCTTCTGATCTTTTGATTTGGGTGCTAGGGCTTGGGTTATCCATATTGTCTGGTTTTTTCATATGCTTTATAATTTTCTGTTGTTTTTGTCCTCTTGGCATTTCCTTAGCTTGATAGGGTTCTTTTAGGATTTTTAGACCAATTGAAGTCCTTATCTCTAATTTATCAGATCTACAGCTTCGTGGAGTACACTTTCTCTAACTAACCAGCAGGTGGCGTCCACGAGCCACCTGTTCTCCACAAGCCAGTTCTCCCCTGCTTAGCCTTTTTGGTGAGTGGGGGAGTGAGTCTTGTGGGGCCCAATTGGTGTACCAAGCTTGCGTGTGTAGTTGGTGTTGCCCGCCCTGTATGTGGTGCGTGTTTCTGGGCAGTTGGGGAGGGGGGTGGCCCTAACAATCAAATCTCCCTGATGATCCTAGAGTTTTAAAGCTGCTGCAATAGTCTAATCCTTCGGTTCAGTCCTGCCACAGTTTGTCTCTGCCACTGACTCACAAGTCCTTGGTATTGGCGTATGGCTCCTGAGACTTGTGAGTGGGTCCCTCTTCCAGGCCGTGCACCCCCTGGTCCTCTGTTGAGGGATGACTGTGCTATGTCACAGATGAGTGCCATCCCCCCAGGGCAGTTCTGGTCTGCTGGGCTATGTAGGGAGGCTCCCAGTCTGCTGAAATGATGGCTGAATGGGGCTTTGTTAATTCACACTACTCCACTACACAACTCTGGGTCAACCAGCTGAGTGTGCAGTTAAGGCTAATGTCCATGCCCAGTTTTGTGGTGTGTGCCTGTTATTTGAAGCACTTCTATCACACTGGGTTGTCTGGGGCAGCTCTTGGCTATGGAGCTTGCAATGGGCAGGAGTGTTAGCTGTCCACCAGGATAATGGCTGTGAGTGGACACCACCCTTTTCTTGGGAAGTTGTGGTGTTTAGTGAATTTTCTCAGCCACTGGATTATTGCATTTTGTCTCAGAGCTCTCTTAGTTCTGCTCTTGTCTTGATCTGCCCAAATTGCAAGTCTTTGAGGCTTTCTGTATTGGGTTTCTTAGAGTAATTGTTTTAGAAAAAGAAAAAAAAGATTAAAAAAAAGGGCCCTCCTCACAGATCTAATGGGTTATTGCAATGCTAAGAGACAAAGCAATTAGGGCCATTAAGGAAAGGTCCACAGGGCAGAGATATCAGTTTATCTTTGGGATTTTCATATAAGCCTCAGGGCCTGAGCTCTGCCCTTCCCCTTCTGTGTTCACCAGAACTCCAAAAATCCTCTGCTTTTATTTTGGAGTTTTTCTTGCTGTTTTTTGCTATGCCTGTCTCCTCTCTGCTGGGCTGGCTGCTCTCAGATTCTCTGGTGTCTGGTCTCATTCTATCTATGGTTGGAGTTTGGATCAGTAGAATGAGTTTCTGATAACAGCTGCCACTGCAGTTCTCCCTTCTCCTTCCCAGTGCTGATGGCCCCTCCTTCCACAGGACTGAGCCTGGCAGGGAGGGGCATGGGTCCCCTTGTCACAAAAACTTACAGATTTCACTGATCTCAGCAGCTCACCATGTTCATGAGTGTTGTATGAAGTATGCCCAAAGTCAAATTGCTCTGTGGTGTCCAGTCCACACAGTTCCTGGCTTTCTACCTACTTTCCTGGAGGAGTAACTAAAACATACAGCTCACCAATCCACCATCTTGCCCTACCTCTGTCGGATTACTCTTTATAATATAAGAAATTTTAAACAAATGCCCTGAAGATGACTCATTAATGAAAGCTTGTGCAATGGGGAAAGCAAAGTAGTTATTTCAGATTATTTGCTTTTCTTCAACTTTGATTTTCTTTATAAAAATGTGGTGGATTTTGATGCTTGTGGGTTTTGGAGCTTATTGCTGATGTTTAAAATATATTCAATTCATTGAAAGAATCAAAATTTAAACTCATTTAAAAAATAATAACCATAAGGCGTAATTATTATCTGCCCAACCGATATAAAGTTCATAAACTCAATTTCATCTGGAAGAACTTATTAAAAAAAAACAATTTGAGGAATATTCTTTTTGAGGATGGTTCAGCATTTTTCTAATTTCTCCAGATGAAGGAAATAATAGAGATAGATTCAGATGAAAGAGGATAAATATACCTGAAAAAGAATGCAGTGTTTGATATGATACTGGATACTGTTTCTGTTTTGTTCCTTTCTATATTTCTAACATTAATATTACTATTAATGCTTTACCTGGTCTATAGGACATGAGTGGGTATTTGTTGAGCTGGGTATCAGGCCCATAGATGACATAGATGGACTACAAGTTAATTTAATGATTGTTGTAACATACCTGTGAATACATAGGAGAATGTCTCTGTTCTTAAGTGAAATACTACAAGATTAATAAAAGAAACTAACAATTTTTATACTGATAAATTTCCAATTATTAAAAAAACTTTTTATATTAGGAATATGAAACAATGTTAACACAATGAAGAATTAAATTAAATAAATGGAATTCACATTTGTTGGTTTCCCTCCTCATGAAGACACAGGGTGAGAACATGGGGAGATTACAATGACCTGCTTTCATGGGATATGAGAAGGGTGGTCATAATCAGTGCCCTCTTGGAAACACTCTGTTGGGTATCAGCAAATTTGTGAATGTTGACATCAGGGTTGTCTTCTTCATTAGCAAAATCTTGCTTTCTGATCTGGAACAAAATATGTGCCTCATCTCTGGTTAATGTCTGCCATGCCCAGCAACAGGTAATAAGGCACATTTGGGGTGATCCTTGCCAGTTACTTGTGTATCATTCTCCCTGAGAAAGCCAGGTTATGTTGGTTTCTATAACAGAGGATTCCCTCAGGGCACTGTATGTTCCTGGAGTAGGAAAAAAACTACATTCAGTGTGCACCATCATGCCTGCCCTTTTGGTGTCTCCATCCTGGTCTACAATCATTTGTCCAAGAAACTCAAAATATAGCAGCCTGCCCAGATATCATGTGGTTTCTGCACCACAGGAACTCTTTGATTGTCACTCATCATTTAGACTGAGAATAACACTTCCAACAAACACATATAGAACAAGAAATCCCAACATTGAGACAGCTGTGAGCCAATCTTTGTGTCAGCTATAAATAGTGGACAGGACAGATGCATCAGAGGTGTCCAAATTGATATGAATTCTAGTGGGTTCATTGATGGGGCATGGTAGTCTCGTGAGTTCTGCTAAGTGAGATTGCAGGATGCTGAGCTGCATGTCTATGAGCCAATGGGAATTTCTGTATTTTAGGGATGAAAGGCAGGCCCACGCTTGAACAGGGTCACTTCACTAATCCTCTGCCTACCCAACTCCAAATTTGGATTTGCCCTTGGTCATAACAGTACTGGAAAAATTCAGTTAACAATGTAGTGTTGTGTAACTGATGCTGCAAAGAAGGCACAGCTTAAAAGCTTCTATCTGACAGTGGATAAGAGGGTTGGGAACTAGTGTAACTGTAACTAGATTGCAAGAGAGGGAAAAAGGAATCATAAGTGTGAACAGCAGAAAAGGTTACCCCAATGAAAATACATGGACAGTCTGAAGCATACTGTTTATAATATAAGAAATCTTTAAACAAATGCCTTGAAGATGACCCATTAATGCAAACTTGTGCAATGGGGGAAGCAAAGTAGTTATTTCAGATTATTTGCTTTTGTTCAACTTTGCTTTTCTTTATTAAAATTTGATGGATTTTGATGTTTGGCTGTTTTGTAGATTATTGCTAATGTTTAAAATGAATTCAATTCATTGAAAGAAACAAAATTTAATCATTAAAAATAATGACCATAAGGGTATAATAATTATCTGCCCATCCAACCAAAACTCAATAACTCAATTTCATCAGGAAGAAGCTCTGAAAAAAGAATAATCTGAGGAATATTCTTTTAAAGGATGTTTTACCAGTTTTCTAATTTATCCAGATGAAGGAAATGATAGAGATAGATTCAGAAGAAAGAGAATAAATATACCTGAAAAGAAATGCAATGTTTGATATGAGACTGGACACTTTATTTGTTTTGTTCCTTTCTATATTTCTAATACTAATATTAATATTAATGTTTTGCTTGGTCTACAGGGCAAGAGTCTGTATTTGTTGAGCTGGGGATCAGATGCCTAAATGACATTGATGGACTACAACCAGCTTATTTTAATGATTGTGGTAATGCTCCTGTTAATACATAGGAAAAAATCTCTGTTCTTTCATGAAATGTTAGAAGAGTAATTAAAGAAAATGCCAATTTGTTTACTGATAAATTTCCAATTATTAAAGAAAACCTTTTTATATTAGAAATATGAAACAATGCTTACATGGCAAAGAAGTAAATTAAATAAATGGACTTCACATTTGTTGGTTTCCCTCCTCATGATGGCACAGGGTGAGATCATGGTGAGATTACACTGACCTGCTATCATGTGATTTGAGAAGAGCAGTCAGAGTCAGTGCCACTTGGTCATACTCTGTTGGGTACTGGCAAATTTGAGAATGTAGAGATCAGGGATATCTTCTTCCTTAGCAAAACCTTACTTTCTGATATGGAAAAATATATATGCCAAATATCTTGTTAATGTCTGCCATGCTGGGTAACAGGTAATAGGGGGACTAGGGGTTATCCTTGACAGTTACTTGTGGATCATTCTTACTGGCAGAGCCAGGTTATGTTGGCTCTCATAACAGAGAATTCCCTCAGGGCACTGAATATTCCTGGAGTAAGAAACAAACTATATTTAGTGTGCACCATTGTGCCTTAACTTTGGGAGTCTCCATCCTGGTCCACCATCATGCCTCCAAGAAAGTCATCTGAAAATATAGCAGCCTGTCCACATATCATGAGGTTTCTGCACCACAGGACCACTTTGATTGTCACTCATCATTTAGAATGAGAATGACACTTCTGACAACCACTAATAGAGCAAGAAATCCCAGCATCAAGGCAGCAGTGAGCCAATCCTTGTGTCATCTATAAACAGTGGACAGGACATATACATCAAAGATGTCCAAATTTCTCTGACTTCCAGTTGATTGACTGAACATGGACATGCTTCATGGCGAGTTCTGCTCAGTGAATTTGCAGGATGTTGAGCTGCCTGTCTATGATAAAGCAGGAATTTCTGTGCTTTTAGAGAAGAAAGGCATTCCCAAGCTTGGCCAGTGTCACTTCACTAATCCTCTGACTATTGCACACCAAATTGGGATTGCCCTTGTCACACCTGTATAGCATCCTAAACGGAGTGTCAAAAGGTCATCATCCTTCTGGGATAAAGGCCCTCCTCAAGGCTGTGGAATCATCCTCATATCCCTAGTCCAACCTGCAAAGGCCACATCACCTCCAAACTCAGCTGCACAATGTGGGACGCCCTTACATTTTCAGACCACAGGGCAGCAGTTAGGCTATGCCTGTTGCTTAGCCAGCCTGATGCTCTTTGTGACACAGGAGAGGGGCAGGGTAAATTGCTTATGTGCATACCAAGCACCCAAAAGAAATCAAAGCTGCTTTGGAAACTGTGCTTTCTCTGTCTCCTCCACCAGTCCAAGCCCAAGTGAGATTTATTCACTGAGTTTTGATAACTTGGCATTTCTTGCTGTATATTGGGCCCATCTGGGTAAAGGGACACCTATTTGGAGTTCTGGGAAGAATTCAGGTACCCATGCAGTGGTGTGTAGCTGATTCTGTGAAGAAGGCACAGCTTAACATCCTCTGTTTGAAAGTGGATATGAGGGATGTGAATTAGTGTAACTGTAACTAGATGACAAGAGAAGGAAAAAGGAAACATAAGTGTGTGCAGCTGTAAAAATTACCCCAATGAAAATGCATGGACAGTATGAAGAGTACTCCTTATAAGAAATCTTTAAACTAATGCCTTGAAGATGACCCATTAATGCAAACCTGTGCAATGGGGGAAGCAAAGTAGTTATTTCAGATCATTTGCTTTTCTTCAACTTGGCTTTTATTAAAATGTGGAATATTCTGATGCTTGTGTGTTTTTGTAGCTTATTGCTAATGTTTAAAATGAATTCAATTCATTGAAAGAAACAAAATTTAAACTTCTAATTTAAAAAGTATTAACCATAAGGGCATAATAATTATCTGCCCATCTGACCTAAAATTCATCAGCTCAATTTCATCAGGAAGAACATCTTAAAAAAAACAATTTGAGGATTATTCTTTTAAAGGATGTTTTAGCAGTTTTCTAATTTATCCAGATGAAGGAAATAGAGATAGATTCAGATGAAGAATAAATATACCTGAAGACAAATGCAATGCTTGATATGAGACTGGACACAATTTTTGTTTTGCTCCTTTCTATATTTCTAACATTAATGTTACTATTAGTGTTCTACTTGGTCTACAGGACATGATTACATAATTCTTGAGCTACGGATCAGGCCCCTAGATGACAGAGATAGACTATAAGCCAGTTAAAATGATTGTGATGGTTAGGTTCATGTGTCAACTTGGCCAGGTGATAGTACCCATTCTGTGGTTATTTGCCCAGTGCCAGAATACATTATTGGAACAGGCATTCTCAGCAACTGGCAGAATCCTCACATTGGTTCCCTGATTCCTGGAGTGACGGCTATTATTGTGGGAAAGACCAAGTGGAAGCCACTAGAACTGACCATGCCCAGCAAAATAGTGAACCAGAAGCAATACTGGATTCCTGGAGGGATTGCAGAGATTAATGCCACTATTAAGGACTTGAAGGGTGCAGGGGTGGTGATTCCCACCACATCCCCATTCAACTCTCCTATTTGGCCTGTGCAGAAAACAGATGGGTCTTGGAGGATGACTGGATTATTGTAAGCTTAACCAGGTGTTGACTCCAATTGCAGCTGCTGTTCCAGATGTGGTATCATTGCTTGAGCAAATCAACACATCCCCTGGTTCCTGAAATGCAGCTATAGATCTAGCAAATGCTTTTTTCACAATTGCTGTCAGTAAGGACCACCAGAAACAGTTTGCATTCAGCTGGCAAGGCCAGAAGTTTACATTCACTGTGCTACCTCAGGGTTATATCAACTCTCCACCCTATGTCACAATATTGTCCACAGGGATCTTGATCATTTCTCCCTCCCACAAGACATCACACTGCTCCATTATATTGATGATTTCGTGTTGATTGAACCTAGTGAGCAAGAAGTAGCAACTACTCTAGATTTGTTGGTAAGGTATTTGCATGGCCAGAGGATGGAAGATAAATTCAACAAAAATACAGGGGCCTTCCACCTCAGTAAAATATCTAGGTGTCCAGTGATGTGGGTCCTGTTGAGATATTCCTTCTAAGGTGAAGGATAAGCTCTTGCATCTGGCCCCACCTAAGACCAAAAAAGAGGCACAACACTTAGTTGGTCTCTTTGGATTTTGGAGACAACATATTCCTCATTTAGGTGTGGTACTCCAGCCCATTTACTGAGTGACCAGAAAAGCTTCTTGTTTTGAGTGGGGACTGGAACAAGATGAGGCTCTGTGACAGGTCCAGGCTGCTGTGCAAGCTTCTCTGCCACTTGGACCATATGATCCAGCTGACCCAATGGTGCTGGAAGTGTCAGTGGCAAATAGAGATGCCCTTTGGAGCCTTTGGCAGGCTCCTATAGGAGAATCACAACACAGGCCCTTAGGATTTTGGAGTAAAGCTTTACCATCCTCTGCAGATAACTACTCTCCATTTGAGAAACAGTTGTTGGCCTGCTACTGGGCCTTAGTAGAGACAGAACGCTTAACCATGGGCTACCAAGTTACCATGACACCTGAGTTACCTATCATGAGATGGGTATTGTCTGACCCACCAAGCCATAAAGTTGGGCATGCACAGCAGCACTCCAATATAAAATGGAACTGGTATATATGCAATAGAGCTTGAGCAGGTCCTGAGGGTACAAGTAAGTTACATGAGAAAGTGGCCCAAATGCTCATGGCCCCATGCTTTCCACCTTACCTTCCCTTTTCCAGCCCATAGCTATGACATCTTGGGGAGTTCCTTACAGTCAGTTGACTGATGAAGAGAAAACTCAGGCCTGGTTTACAGATGGTTCTGCATGATATGCAGGCACCACCCGAAAGTGGACAGCTGCAGCACTGCAGCCCCTTTCTGGGATTTCCCTGAAGGACAGTGGTGAGGGGAAATTTTCCCAGTGGGCAGAACTTTGAGCAGTGCACCTGGTTGTTCCCTTTCTTGGAATGAGAAGTGGCCAGATGTGCATTTGTATACTGATTCCTGGGCTGTTGCTAATGGTTTGGCTGGATGGTCAGGGACTTGGAAGGAACATGATTGGAAGATTGGTGACAAAGAAGTCTGGGGGAGGGGTATGTGGATAGACCTTTCTGAGTGGGCAAACAACATGAAGATATTTGTATCCCATGTGAATGCTCACCAGAGGGTGACTTCAGCAGAAGAAGATTTTAATAACCAAGTGGATAAAATGACCCATTTGGTGGATACCAATCAGCCTCTTTCCCCAGCAACTCCTGTCATTGCCCAATGGGCTCATGAACAAAGTGGTCATGGCAGTAGGGATGGAGGTTATGCATGGGCTCAGCAACATGGACTTCCACTCACCAAGGCTGACCTGGCCACAGCCACTGCTGAGTGTCCAATCTGCCAGCAGCAGAGACCCACACTCAGTCCCTGATATGGCACCATTAACTTAGGTGATCAGCCTGCTACCTGGTGGCAGGTTGATTACATTGGACCACTTCCATCATGGAAGGGGCACTGATTTGTTCTTACTGGAATAGCACATACTCCAGATATGGGTTTGCCTTCCCTGCATGACATGCTTCTGCCAAAACTACCATCCATGGACTTACAGAATGCCTTATTCACTGTCATGGTATTCCAGACAGCATTGCTTCAGACCAAGGAACACACTTCACAGCAAATGATGTCAGGGAATGGGCACAGGCTCATGGAATTCTGTGGTCTTACCATGTTCCCCATCCTCCAGAGGCAGCTGGGTTGATAGAACGGTGGAATGGCCTGTTGAAGACTCAATTGCAGGACCAACTAGGTGGCAATACCTTGCAGGGTTGGGGCAGTGTTCTCCAGAAGGCTGTGTATGCTCTGAATCAACATCCGCTCTATGCTGCTGTTTCTCCCATACCCAGGAATCATGGGTCCAGGAATCAAGCAGTGGAAACAGGAGTGGACCACTCACTATCACTGCTAGTGATCCACTAGGTAAATTTTTGCTTCCTGTCCCTGCAAGCTTAAGCTCTGCTGGTCTACAGGTCTTGGTTCCAAAAGGAGGAGTTCTTACATCAAGAAACACAATAATCCCATTGAACTAGAAGTTAAGACTGCCACCTGGCCATTTTGGTCTTCTTATGTCTCTGAATCAACAGGCAAGGAAGGGGATTACTGTACTGGCTGGGGTGATTGATTCTGACTATCAATGGGAAATAGCACTGCAACTACACAATGAAAGTAAAGAAGAGGTTTCCTGTAATACAAGAGATCCCCTAGGGCATCTCTTAGTGCTACCATGTCCTGTGATTAAAGTCAATGGAGAACTGCAACAAACCAATCTATGCAAGACTACCAATGGCCAAGAAACTTCAGGAATGAAGGTTTGGTTCACCCAACCGGCCAAAGAACCACAGAAAGCTGAAGGGCTTGCTGAGGGTAAAGGGAACATGGAATGGGTAGTGGAAGAAGGTCATGATAAATATGAACTATGGGCTTGTGACCAGTTACAGAAATGAGGACTATGATGACATGAATATTTCCTCCTCATTTGCTTTCTTCTCTGTCTTATCCCCTTGTCATATGGCATAATGTGTACTGTTCATTTTGCTCTATTTGAGTTAAGGAAACCAATTTTAAGAGGTAATGTCACCAAAGGACTTTCATCCCATTCTGGAGTGATTTAGTGCATTTCCAGATGTATGCTGCAAGTGGAGTATCGTTAGGCAATAACAATACTGCACCACATGACCACCTTGATAGTCACTCATTATTTAGACAGAGAATGACACTTCTAACAAGCACTAATAGAGTAAGAAATCCCACCATTAAGGCAGCCATGAGCCAATCTTTGTGTCAGCTGTAAATAGTGGACAGGACCGACACAACAAAGATGTCCAAATTTCTCAGACTTCCAGTGGGTTCATTGATTGAACACGAGCAAGCCTCATGGTGAGTTCTGCTAAGTGAGATTGTGGGATCCTGAGCTGCATGTCTATGATCCAATGGGAATTTTTGTGCTTTTAGAGAAGAAAGGCTTGCCCAAGCTTGGCCAGTGTCACTTCACTAAACCTCTGACTACCTTACTCCCAATTGAGATTTGCCTTTGTGCATACCAGTATAGCAACCTAAAGGGAGAGTCAAAAGCTCACCATCATTCTGGGATTCAGGTGTCCCTCAGGGCTGCAGAATTATCCTCATATCCCTACTCCATCCTGCAAAGGGCACACCTCCAAAATCACCTATAAACTTTGGAAGCCCCTTACATTTTCAGACCACAGAGCAACCTTTAGGCTAGGGTCCTATTGCTTAGCAACTTGACGCTCCTTGTAACACATGAGGGGGCAGCATAATTTGTGCATGTGCATTCAAAACTTCCATGAGAATTCTAAGCCACTTTGGAAACTGCTGTCTCTGTCTCCTACACTGGTTCAAGCCCAAGTGAGATTTGTTCCCTGAGTTTTGTTAACTTGGCATTTCCTGCTGTATATTGGGCACACCTAGGTAAAGGGACACCTATCTGGAGTACTGGGAAGAATTCAGTTACACATGTAGTGGTGTGTAGATGATTCTGAAGAGAAGGCACAGCTAAAAAGTCTCTATTTGAAAGTGGGTATGAGGGTTGTGAAGTACTGTAACTGTAACTATATGACAAGAGAGGAAAAAAGGAAACATAAGTGTGTGCAGCAGTAAAAAGTACCCCAATGAAAATACATGGACAGTATGAAGAATACTCTATACAATATAAGAAATCTTTAAACAAATGCCTTGAAGATGATCCATTAATGCAAACTTGTGCAATGGGGGAAGCAAAAGAGTTATTTCAGTTTATTTGCTTTTTTCCAACTTTACTTTCCTTTATTAAAATGTGGTGGATATTGTTGTTTGTGTATTTTTGTAGCTAATTGCTAATCTTTAAAGTGAATTCATTTCATTGAAAGAAACAAAATTTAAGCTTCTCATTTAAAAAATAATAACCATGAGGTCATAGTAATTATCTGCCATCTGACTTAAAATTCATAAAGTCACTTTCATCAGGAAGAACCTCTGGGAAAACAAAACAATTTGTGGAATGTTTTTTTAAAGCATGTTTCAGCAGTTTGCTGATTTATCCAGATGAAGGAAATAATAGAGATAGATTCAGATGAAAGAGAAAAAAATATACCTGAAAAGAAATACAATGCTTGATAGGAGATTGGGCACTATTTTTGTTTTGTTCCTTTCTATATTTCTTACATTAATATTACTATTAACATTTTGCTTGGCCAACAGGACAAGAGTGGGTATTTGTTGAGCTGAGATCAGGCCCCTAGATAACATAGATGGACTACAACCAGTTTAATTTAATTATTTTGGTAATGTTCCTGTGAATATGTAGGAGAATATCTCTGTTCTTAAGTGAAATATTACAAGAGTAAGCAAAGAAACTGACAATTTGTTTACTGATAAATTTCCAATTATTAAAGGAAACATTTTTATATCAGGAATATGAAACAATGTTAATGAAATGAAGAAATAAATTAAATAAATTGACTCCACATCTGTTGGTTTCCCTCCTCATGAAGGCACAGGGTGAGATCATGGTGAGATTACACTGACCTGCTTTCATGGGATATGAGAAGGGTGGTCACAGTCAGTGCCACTCAGGCATACTCCATTGAGTATCAGCAAATTTGGGAATATAGAAAACGGGGATGTCTTCTTCCTTAGCAAAACTTTACTTTCTGATCAGGAAGAATATATGGGTCACATCTCTGGTTAATATCTGCCAAGCCCAGCAATAGGTAGTTGGGGGACTTGGGGTGATCCTTGCAGTTACTTGTGGATCATTCTCAATGACAGAGACAGCTTATGTTGGCTCCAATAACAGAGAATTTTCTCAGGGCATTGAATATTCCTATAGTAAGAAACAAACTATATTCAGTGTGCAGCATCATGCCTTCCCTTTGGGTGTCTCCATCCTTGTCCACCATCTTGCCTCCAAGAAACTCAACACAAAATATTGCAGCCTCTCCACATATCATGTGCTTTCTGCACCAAAGAAACACCTTGATTGTCACTCATCATTTACACCTAGAGTGACACTTCTAACAAGCACTAATAGTGCAAGAAATCCCACCATTAAGACATTCATGAGCCAATTCTTCTGTCAGCTCTAAACCATGAACAGGACAGACACATCAAAGATGTCCAAATTTCTGGCTTCCAAGGGATTCATTGACTGAACATGGGCAAGCCTCATAGTGAGTTCTGTTAAGTGAGATTGTGGGATGCTGAGCTGCATGTCTATGATCCAGTAGGAATTTCTGTGCTTTTCAAGAAGAAAGGAATGCCCAAGCTTGATCACTTCACTATACCACTGACTACCCATACAATATTAGGATTTGACCTTGGACATACCAGTATACCATCCTAAAGGAGAGTAAAAGGCTGACAATCCTACCAGGATTCTGGTGTTCCTCAGGGCTGCAGAATCATCCTCATATCCCTACTCCAAACTGGAAAGGCCACTACACTTCCAAAATCACCTGCACACTTTGGGCATCCCTTACATTTTCAGTACACAGGGCTGTAATTAGGCTAGTGTACTGTTGCTTAGCATCCTGACACTCTGTAACACAGGAGAGGGGAAGTGCAACTTACACATGCACATTCCAAGTACCCGCTAGAATTCTAAACCACTTTGGAAACTGCTGTCTCTGTCTCCTCCACTGGTTCAAGCCAAAGTGAGATTTCTTCCCTGAGTTTTGTTAACTTGCCATTTCCTGCTGTATATTGAGCATACCTGGGTAAGGGAACACCTATTTGGAATACTGCAAATAATTCAGTTACCTATGTAGTGGTGTGTAGCAGATGCTGCAAAGAAGGCACAGCTAAAATTCCTCTATTTGAAAGTGGATATGAGGGTTTTGAAGTAGTGTAACTGCAACTAGATGACAAGAGAGGGAAAAAGGAACAGAAGTGTGGGCAGCAGTAAAAAGTACCCAAATGAAAATACATGTACAGCATGAAGAGTAATCATTATAATATAAGAAATCTTTAAACAAATGCCTTGATGATGACCCATTGATGTAAACTTGTGCAATGGGGGAAGCAAAGAAGTTTTTCAGATTATTTGCTTTTCTTCAACTTTGCTTTTCTGTATTAAAATGTGGTGGATTTTGATGCTTCTTTGTTTTTGTAGATTATTGCTAATGTTTAAAATGAATTCAGTTCATTGAAAAAAACAAAATTTAAACTTCTCATTTAAAAAACAATAACCATAAGGGCAAAATAATTATCTGACCATTCAACCTAAAATTCATCAACTCAATTTCATCAGGAAGAAATGCTGAAAAAAAAATAATTTTAGGTTTGTTATTTTAAAGGATGTTTCAGCCATTCTCCAATTTATCTGGATGAAGGAAATAAGAGAGATAAATTCAGATTAAAGAGAATAAACATACCTCAAAGGAAATGCAATGTTTGATATGAGACTGGACACTGTTTTTGTTTTGTTCCTTTCTATATTTCTAACAGTAATATTACTATGAAAGTTTTGCTTGGACTACAGGACATGAGAGGGTGTTTGTTGAGCTGTAGATCAGGCCCCTAGATGACATAGGTGGACTACAACCAGGTTAATTTAATGATCATGGTAACATTCCTGTGAATAAGTAGGAGAAATCTCTGTTCTAAAGTGAAATATTACAAGAATAATTAAAGAAACTGACAATTTGTTTACTAATACATATCCAATTATTAAAGAAAACTTTTCATTAGGGATATGAAACAAGTTTAACACTATAAGCAAGTAAATTATAAAAATGGGCTCCTCTTTTTTTGGTTTCCCTCCTCATGAAGCCACAGGTTAGATCATTTTGAGATTACACTGACCTGCTTTCATGGGTTATGAGAAGGGAGTACAAATTCAGTGCCAATTGGTCACACTCTGTTGGATATCAGCAAATTTGGAAATGTAGAGGTCAGAGTTGTCTTCTTCCTTTGCAAAATTTTGCTTTCTGATCTGTATTAATATATGGGCCATATCTACATTTAATATCTGTCATGCACAGCAGCATGTAATAGGGGGACTTGGGAAGATCCTTGCCAGTTACTTGTGGATAATTGTCACTGATAGAGCCAGGATATGTTGGCTCCCATAACAGAGAAATCCCTCAGGGCACTGAATATTCCTGGAGAAGGGACAAAAAATAATCAGTGTGCACAATCATGCCTGCTCTTTGGGTGTCTCCATCCTGGTCCACCATCATGCCTCCAAGAAACTCAATGCAAAATATAACAGCCTGTCCATATATCATATGGTTACTTCAACACAGGACATCTTGATTGTCACTTATCATTTAGACTGAGAATGACACTTCAAACAAGCACTAATAGAGCAAGAAATACCATCATTAAGACAGCCATGAGCCAATCCTTCTGGCAGGTATAAACAGTGGACTGGACAGACACATCAAAAGTGCCCAAATTTCTGTGACTTCCAGTGGGTTCATCGACTGAACATGGGCAAGCCTCATGGTGAGTTGTGCTAAGTGAGTTTGTGGGATGCTGAGCTGCATGGCTATGATCCAATGGGAATTTCTGTGCTTTTAGAGAACAAAAGAATGCCCAAGCTTGACCAGGATCACTTCACTATATCACACCCTACCAACACAATATTAGGATTTGCCTGTGGGCATATTAGTATACCATCCTAAAGGAGACTCAAAAGCTGACAATACTTGGAGGATTCAGGTGTTCCTCAGGGCTGCAGAATCATCCTCATATCCCTACTTGAAACTGGAAAGGCCACTACACCTCCAAAATCACCTGCACACTTTGGATCCCCTTACATTTTCAGACCACAGAGCAGCCATTAGTCTAGTGTACTGTTGCTTGGCATCCTGACACCCTTTGTGACACAGGAGAGTGGCAGTGGAACTTTTGTATATGCTTTCCAAGCACCCACTAGAATTCTAAACCACTTTGCAAACTGTGTTATTGTCTCCTCCACTGGTTCAAGCTGAAGTGAAATATCTTCCCTGAGTTTTGTTAACTTGGCATTTCCTACTGTATATTGGGCACAACCTGGGTAAAGGGACACCTATTTGGAGCACTGGGAAAAACTCAGATACCCGTGTAGTGGTGTGTAGCTGATTCTGCAAAGAAGGCACTGCTAAAAAGCTTCTATTTGAAAGTGGATATGAGGGTTGTGAATTAGTGTAACTGTAAATAGATGACAACAGAGGAAAAAGGAAACATAAGTGTGTGCAGCAGTAAAAAGTACACAAATGAAAATACATGGGCAGTATACAGAGTACTCATTATGATATAAGAAATCTTTAAACAAATGCCTTGAAGATGATTCATTAATGCAAACTTGTGCAATGGGGGAAGCAAAGTTGTTATTTCAGATTTTATTTGCTTTTCTTCAACTTTGCTTCTCTTTATTAAAAAGTGGTGGATTTTGATGCTTGTGTGCTTCTGTATCTTTTTGCTATTGTTTAAAATGAATTCAATTCATTGAAACAAACAAAATTTAAACATTTCATTAAAAAATAATAACCTTAAGGGCATAATAATTATCTGCACATCAGAACTAAAATTCATAAACTCAATTTCATCAGGAAGAACCTCTGGAAAAAAACAAATTGTGGGATACACTTTTAAATGATGGTTCAGCAGTATCTAATTTATCCAGATGAAGGAAATAAGAGAGATAGATTCAGATGAAAGAGAATAAATATACCTGAAAAGAAATGCAATGTTTGATAAAAGACCGGTCACTATTTTGTTTTGTTCCTTTCTAATTTCTAACCTTAATATTACTATTAATGCTTTGCTTGGTCTACAGGACATGAGTGCATATATATGTTGAGCTCAGAATCAGGCCCATAGATGGCATAGATGGACAAGTAGGTTAATTTTATGATTGTGGTAACATTCCTGTGAATACAAAGTAGAATGTCTCTGTTCTTAAGTGAAATATTACAAGAGTAATTAAAGAATCTGTCAATTTGTTTACTGATACATTACCAATTATTAAAAAAAAACATTTTATATTTGGGATATGAAACAATGTTAACACTGTGAAGAATTAAATTAAATAAATGGCCTTCACATTTGTTGCTTTCCTTCCTAATGAGGGCACAGGGTGAGAACATGGTGAGATTACACTGACCTGCTTTCATAGGATATGAAAAGGGTGGTCATAGTCAGTGCCACTTGGGCATAGTCCATTTGTTATCAGCATATTTGGAAATGTAGAGATTGGGGATGTCTTCTTCCTTAGCATAACTTGCTTTCTTCTCTGGAAGAATGTATGGGCCACATCTCTGGTTAATGTCTGCCATGCCCAGAAACAGGTAATAGGGGGACTTGGGATGATTCTTGATAGTTACTTATGGATCCTTCACACTTACAGAGCCAGGTTATGTTGGCTCCCATAACAAGAAATTCCCTCAGGGCACTGAATATTCCTGGAGTAAGAAACAATCTATATACTGTGTGCACCAACTTGCCTGCCCTTTGGGAGTCTCCATTCTTGTCCACCATCATTCCTCCAAGAAACTCAACTTAAAATATAGCAGACTGTCCATATATCATGTGGTATCTGCATGAAAGGACCACCTTGATTGTCACTCATCATTTAGACTGAGAATGACACTTCCACCAAGAACTAATAGAGCAACAAATCCCACCATTAAGACAGCCATGAGCCAATCCCTGTGTCAGCTATAGACAATGGACAGGACAGATACAGCAAAGATGTCCAAATTTCTCTGACTGTCACTGCCATCACTGAACATGAGCAAGCCTCATGGTCAGTTCTGCTAACTGAGATTGTGAGATGCTGAGCTGCATGTCTATGATCCAATGGGAATTTCTGTGCTTTTATGGAAGAAAGACATTACCAAGCATAGCCAGGGTCACTTCACTGAACCTCCACCTTCCCCACACCAAATTGGGATTTGCCCTTGGTCATATCAGTATAGCATCCTAAAGGGAGAGTGAAAAGCTCATAATTCTTCTGGGATTCAGGTGTTCCTCAGGGCTGCAGAATCATCTTCATATGCCTACTACAACTTGCAAGGTTACAACACCTCCAAAATCACCTGCACAATTTGGGAGCCCCTTATATTTTAAGACCAAAGGGTATCCATTAGGGTAGGGATATGTTGCTTAGGAACCTGATTCTCTTTGTGAATTAAATAGACTTCACATTTTTTGGTTTCCCTCATCATGAAGGCACCAGGTGTGATCATGGTGACATTACACTGACCTGCTTTCATGGGATATGAGAAGGGGAGTCACAGTCCCTGCCACTTGGGCATACTTCATTGGGTATCAGCAATTTGGGAAGTATAGATTGGGGTTGTCTTCTTCCTTAGCAAAACCTTGCTTTTTGATCTGGCAAAATATATGGGCCACATCTCTGTTTAATGTCTGCCATGCCCAGCTACAGATAGTAGGGAGATGTGGGGTGATCCTTGCAGCTACTTCAGGATCATTCTCACAGACAGAGCCAGGTTTTGTTGACTCCCATAACAGAGAAATCCCTCTGGGCATTGAATATTCCTGGATTAAGAAACAATCTATATTCAGTGTGTACTATCAAGCCTGCCCTTTATGTGTCTCCATCTTGTTCCACCATCGGGCATCCAAGAAACTCATCTCAAAATATAACATCCTGTCCACATATCATGTGTTTTCATCACAGCAGGACCACATTGATTGTCACTCATGATTTAGATCGAGAATGACACTCCTAACAAGCACTAAAAGAGCAAGAAATCCCTCCATTAAGACATCCATGAGCAAATCCCTGTGTCAGCTATAAACAGTGTACAGGACACAAACATCACAGATGTCCAAATTTCTCTGACTTGCAGAGGGTTCATTGAGTGACATGGGCAAGACTCATGATGAGTTCTCCTAAGTGAGATTTCAGGATGCTAAGCAGCATTTGTATGATCCAATGGGAATTTCTGTGCTTTTGGAGAAGAATTGCATGTCCAAGCTTGGTCAGGGAAACTTCACTAGATCTCTGCCTACCATACACTGAATTGAGATTTGCCCTTTTGCATACCAGTATGGCATTCTAAAGGGGAATCAAAAGCAAAACATCCTTCTGGGATTCAGGTGTTCCTCAGGGCTGCAGAATCATCCTCATATCCCTTCTCCAAACTGCAGAGGCCACAAAAACTCCAAAATCACCTGCAAACTCAGGGAGACCCTTAAATTATCAGACCACAGGGCAGCCATTGAGCTGGGGTCCTGTTCGTTAGCAACCAGATGCACTTCGTGATGCACAAGAGGGGCAGCATAATTTTTGCATGCACATTCCAAGCACCCACAAGAATTTTAAGCCCCTTTGGAAATTGTGCTGTCTCTTTCTCCTCCACTGGTTCGAGGTCAAGTGAGATTTCTTACCTGATTTTTATTAACTTGGCATTTCCTGCTGTATATTGGGCACACCTGGATAAACAGATGCCTATCTGGAGTACTGGAAAAGGTCAGTTACCCAGGTAGTGGTGTGTAGCTGATTCTGTAAAGAAGGCACAGCTAAAAAGCCTGTATTTGAAAGTGGATATGATAGTTGTGATGTTGTGTAACTGAAACTTGATGACAAGAGAGGGAAAAAGGAAACATAAGTGTGTGCAGCATGAAAAAGTACCCCAATGAAAAGACATGGACAGTACAAAGAGTACTCTTTATAATATAAGAAATCTTTAAACAAATACACTGGAGATGACCCATTAATGCAAGTACGTGCAATGGGGGAAGCAAAGTAGTTATTTCAGATTATTTGATTTTCTTCAACTTTGCTTTTCTTTATTAAAATGTGGGGAATTTTGATGCTTGTGTGATTTGTATCTTACTACTAATGTCTAAAATGAATTCAAGTCATTGAAAGAAACAAAATTTAAACTTCTCATTTAAAAAATAATAACCATAAGGGCATAATAATTATCTGTCCATCTGATGTAAAATTCTAAATTCAAGTTAATCAGGAAGAACCTCTGAAAAAGAAATAATTTGTGGAATATTCTTTTAAATGATGTTTCAGCAGTTTTCTAATTTATCCAGATGAAGGAAATAATAGAGATAGATTCAGATGTAAGAGAAAACATATACTTGAAAAGAAATGCAGTGTTTGATATGAGAGTGGACATTATTTTTTGTGGTAATTTCTATATTTCTAATATTAATATTTCTGTTAATGTTTTGCTTTTTCTAAAGGACATGAGTGGGTATTTGTTGAGCTGGGGATCAAGCCTCTTTATGACATAGATGGGCAACAAGTACATTAATTTAATGATTGTGGTAACATTCATGTGAGTACATAGGAGAATGTCTCTGTTCTTAAGTGAAATTTTACAAGAGTAATTAAAGAAACTGATGATTTCTTTACTGATACATTTCCAATTATTAAAGAAAATTTTTTTATATTAGGAATATTAAACAATGTTAAGAAGAAGAAGTAAATTAAATAAATGGACTTCACATTTTTTAGTTTCCCTCCTCATGAAGGTACAGGGTGAGATCATGCAGAGATTACATTGACCTACTTTCATGGGATATGAGAAGGGTGTTCACAGTCAGTGCCACTTGGGCATACACCATTGGGTTTCAGCACATTCGGGAATGTAGAGATCAGGGATGTCTTCTTCCTTAGCAAAATCTTGCTTTCTGATCTGGAACATTATATGTGCCACATGTCTGGTTAATGTGTGCCATGCACAGAAACAGGTAGTAAGGGACTTGTGATCCTTGTGAGTTACTTATGGATTATTCTCACTGACAGAGCCAGGTTACATTGATTCCCATAACATAGAATTCCCTCAGGGCATGGAATATTCCTGGAGTAAGAAACAAACTATATTCAGTGTGCACCATCATGCCTGCCCTTTGGGTGTTTCCATCCTGGTCCACTATCATGTCTCCAAGGAACTCAACTCAAAATATAGCAGCCTGTCCACATATCATGTGGTTTCTGCACCAAAGAACACCTTTATTGTCCCTCTTCATTTAGAGTGAGAATGACACTTCTCAGAAACACTAATAGAGCAAGAAATCCCACCATTAAGACAGCCATGAGCCAATTCTTGTCTCAACTATAAACAGTGGACTTGACAGACACATCAAAGTTGTCCAAGGTTCTCTGATTCCCAGTGGGTTCATTGACTGAACATGGGCAAGCCTCATGGTGAGATCTGCTAAGTGAGATTGTGGGGTGCTCAGCTTCATGTTTATGATCCAAAGGGAATTTCTGTGCTTTTAGAGAAGAAAGGCAGGCCCAAGCTTGGCCAGGGTCACTTCACAAAACCTCCACCTACCACACAACAAATTGGGATTTGCCCTTGGGCATAACAGTATAGCATCCTATAGGGAGAGTGAAAAGCTCACTGTCTTAGTTTGCTCATGCTGCAGAATGCAAAACACCAGAGATGGATAGGCTTTTATAAAACGGGGGTTTATTTCACTGCACAATTACAGTCTTAAGGCCACAAAGCATCCAGAAAACCTCTGTTAGCTGGGAAGGCAGCTGGCATCTGCTCCAAAGCTCCAGCCTCAAAACGGCTTTCTCCCAGGACGTTCCTTTCCAGCAAGCTTGCTTCTCTTCAAAACATCACTCCCAGCTGCACTCGATTCCCTCTCTTTGAGTCAGCTCATTTATATAGCTCCACTGATCAAGGCCCACCCTGAATGGGTGGGGCCACACCTCCATGGGAACATCTCATCAGAATCATTGCCCACAGCTGGGTGGGGCACATTCCAAGCAAATCCAACCATCACCAAAACTTCTGCCCCACACAAGACTACAAAGATAATGGCATTTGGGGGACACAATACACTCAAACCGGCACACTCACCATCCTGGAATTGGGCATGATGGCAACTTATAGAGGAGTGGAAGCTAAGTAGTCCCCCTGGAACAACTAAAAAAACCAGAAACAACTAGTAAATAATCCAGAATAAATGCAGGGGGAAAAATGAGACCATCCACTCATTGTACACCAACCTGTATTAGTAGGAATGTCCAAGATCACAGCATAAAATCTGTAAGTAAATCCTGTGGATCCAATTCACAAGACCCCTCCCCCATGGCCTGAGCTGAAAAGCCTCATGGTGCCAGAGAGAAGCTCTCTCCCAGCAAGCAAATATAGCTCAGCTGAGCTCTAACTGGGGTTTTAATTAACGAGTATGAACTGCTCACTACAGGTACAAATCCCAAAAAACAGACAGAGGCTTTGTGTGATGACTGACCTTGGAGAGCCAGTGGATCACCTTGGACTAGGTCTAAAGGGGACTATCTGTTTCATTTTTGGCTCAGTGGAGAAAGCCCCAATCATTTTCAGTTTCCAGGGCTGTGACACAGAGAAGAGTGGAGAGAGCACAAGCAGAGACAGAGACCATTGAAATGCTAATGACCTCCCCCTAGGGGGTCTATGTTCTCTAGGAGGAAAGGAATGGGGCCCTTTCCATTCAGAACCAGACCCCAGAGCCTGGGGGAACACAGCCATACCTCCTCACACCAGTCAAGATTTATAGGCTAACAGGCATCACTATCTGGGCAGAAAAGCACCCTCAATGAAACCAGATACTGAATATTTCTTCTCTCTGGGGCCTGAGCCTGTTCTGGTCTGAGAAAACCTGATTTGGATAACCAAGCAAACCATGCCTAGACAACAGAAAATTACATCCTACACTAAGAAAAACAAAGTTATGGCCCAAAGGAATACATGTACACTTCAACTGAGATACAGGAATTTAAACAACTAATGCTAAATTAATTCAAAAAGTTTTAGAGAAGATATTGCAAAAGAGATAGAGGCTGCAAAGAAAACACTGGGCATACATAAGGCAGAAATTGAAAGTTCAAAAATCAACTAGTAGAATCTATGGAAATGAAAGGCACAACACAAGAGATGAAAGACAAGTGGAAACATACAACAACAAGTCTCAAGAGGCAGAAGAAAACACTCAGAAACTGGAGAACAAAACACCTGAAAGCTTACATGCAAAGGAGCAGATGGAGAAAAGAATGAAAAAATGTGAACAACATCTCTGGGAACTTAAGGATGAAAGAAAGTACAAGAATGTACATATCATTGGTGTCCCAGAAGGAGAAGACAAGGGAAAAGGGGCAGAAGCAATAATAGAGGAAATAATTAATGAAAATTTCCCATCTTTATGAAAGACATAAAATTACAGATCCAAGAAGTGCAGCATACTCTGAACAGAAGAGATCTTAATAGGCCTATGACAAGACAATAATCAGATTATCAAATGTCAAAGACAAAGAAAAAACCCTGAAAGCAACAAGAGAAAAGCAATCAATTACATACAAAGGAAGCTTAATAAGACTATGTGCAGATCTCTCAGCAGAAACCATGGCGGCAAGAAGGAAGTGGTGTGATATATTTAAGATACTGAAAGAGAAAAAACACCAATGAAGAATCCTATAGACAGCAAAGCTGTCCTTCAAATATGAGGGAGAGCTCAAAATATTTTCTGGCAAACTGACAATGAGAGACTTTGTGAACAAGACAACTGCCCTACAGGAAATACTAAAGGGAGCACTACAAATTGATAGAAGACAGGAGTTCATGGTTTGGAAAACAATTTTGGGAGATGGTAGCACAAAAATTTAAGTACACTGAACAAAAATAACTATGATTATGGTTGAGAGAGGAAGATTGGGAGCATGTGAGACACCAGAAGAAAGGAGGAAAGATGAAGACTGGGATGGTGTAACTTGGTGAAATCTAGAGTGTTCAAATATTGTGATAAAATGTACAAATATGTTCTTTTATGAGGAAGAACAAGCAAATGTCAACCTTGCAAGATGTTAAAAATGGGGAGGCATTGGTGGAGGGATGCAATCAACATAAACTAGAGACTGTAACTAATAGAATCATTGTATTATGATTCCTTTAATGTAATAAAGGTGATATACCAAGGTAAATGAAGATAGGAGAGGCATGTTAGACACTTGACATTGGTGGTATTGTCTGATTCTTTACTCTACTTTGATTTAAGGTTATTTTTCCTTTTGTTGCTAACTAGCTCGCATTATTTTTCCTCTTTCTTTTGCCTCTCTACCTGCTTTGATTCTCCTTCCTGCCTTGTGGAAGAAATGTAGATGCCCTTATATAGATAGTGGTGAAGGTGGTGAACACATAAATATATGACCATACAGAGAACCATCAATTATTTACATAAGATGGAATGTATGGTGAGTGAACAAAACCATATAAAAAATGGGTTGATGACAAAACCTCGAGGGCAATATACTGAGTGAAATAAGCCAGACACATAAGGACAATTGTCACAGGGTCTCACTGATAGGAACTAATTATAATATGTAAACTTATAGACATGAAATACAAGGTACCAAGATATAGGATGAGGCTTAAGAATGGGGAGTGGTTGCTTAGTATGAGCAGAATGTTCAACTAGGTTGAACTTAAATATTTGGAAATGAACAGACATGTTGGTAGCAAGATGTGAGAATAACTAACAGTGCTATATGGTGTGTGAATGAAGTGGAAAGGTGAAGCTCAGAGCCATATATGTCACCAGAAGGGAAGTTGGAAGTCAAAAGATGGGAATGTATAAAATTGAATCCTATGGTGGGCAATGGCCACAATCAACTGTACAAACACTAGAAATTCCTTCCATGAACCAGAACAAATGTATGACAATACAATTAGAAGTTAATAACAGAGAGGCATATAGGGAAGAAATATATACCTGTTGCAAACTATATACTACAGTTAGTATTTCAACATTTTTTAATAAACAGTAACAAATGTACTATACCAACACTACAAGTCAACAATTGAAGGGGGTTGGTTAGGGAAAGGGGAGGATTGGAGTTTCCTTTTTCTTTTTTCTTTTTTCATCTTTCACTTTATTTCTTGTTTGGAGTAATGAAAAGTTTCTAAAAATTGAACAAAAAATTAAGTGCAGTGATCTATGCACAGCTGTATGAGGGTACCCAGGGGCAAGTGATTGTACACTTTGGATCTTTTGATAATTGTATGGTATCTGAACAATCCCAATAAAAATTAAAAAGGGAAAAAAAGAAGTGTGGCACAGAACATGCATCTCAAGCTTTTGGTATTGACAACACTTTTTTTTTTAATATTAAAGAAGTTGTAGGTTTGCAGAAAATACAGAGTTCTCATATACTGCCACCCTCCATTATTAGCACTTTGCATTGGTGTGCTACATTTGTTACAATTGATGAAAGAATGTTATCATAATTACACCATTAACCATAGTCCATGGTTTACATAAGGGTTCCCGGTTTGTGCTATACAAGTTTATGATTTTTAAATTTTTATTCTTGTCACATATATGCAACCAAAAATTTCCCCTTTTAACCACATTCAAATATGTGATTCAGTGATGTTAATTATGTTCACAATGTTCTGAGTATTAGAATTCCTGATAGCAAGATTACAGGGAATAAATGACTCCAAAGAGCAGTAAACAACATAGAAATAATTACAGTCACTACCACAGCATAACAATACCCTATAGTGTCTGAACATGCATTGAGTTATTGCAATATTTAGTTGACCCCCCTTGGATGCTGTTGTTTTTGTGGTGGAGGTTACCTACTGCTCAGAACTCATTCTCATATATTTACAAGGCAAAGTTCTCACATTCCCAATAAACACTTTTATTTTTGAAAATGACCCAAATTAAACAATGTCCCTTACCCTTACTCCTAGCAAGTTGCACACCACACTATATACATTCTGTTTCAGTTCAATGTTTCTTCTGATAGACATTCCAGTAATGGCTTCATCTGTTTACTTAGTTTTAGGAACAATAAATTTCACCTGTTGATTTGGAAGTACACATGTGTGTTGTGAGACACAGCTTGAGAACCTCAAGCAGGGGAGGTTGGACTGCTTTACATCTGGCTATACCCACCCCTACATGTAAATATAAAAAAAAACACACTTTGCATGTCTTTTGGGAAATAGAGTTCTTGCATGCATCTGTGCTATCACTAAACCAACAGTTTTGAGAGAAGTGATTCTACAACAATTTGCTTGATTCTATGCAATATCTTTCACCAAAGGAAAGAGCTTTCATATCCTAAAACCAGAAGCAATATAGATATGAAAATGTAATCTATTTGAATCCATTATATAGACATTTTATTTCCTTTGAATGCAGAAAGGATACAGATAGTTTTCAAATTTTATTTGAACAAGGCATAAATTAGATAAAATCTAATGGGCAGAATGATATCATTATAAAATCTATGCAGGGCTAAATTCTATGGTGTATTTGAGAGGCACATAATTGGATTCTTTAATCCAGACTGCAACCCATTGTATTCTTTCTTTCACAGTGAATTGCATGTTAGAAGAGCAGAAAGGGGGGGTGGGGCATACATCATGATAAACATGTTTTTCTCTAGCCAATATTTGGAAACCTGCTTGATAGTGCAGTGTGGTTATTTAATGTAAGTGAAATTATAACATTACAACATAAAGAAAAGCTCACCATCTTTATGGAATTCAGGGGTTCCTCAAGGCTGTGGATACATCCTCATAACCCTACTCCAACCTGCAAAGGCCACAACACCTCCAAAATCACCTGCACACTTTGAGAGCCTCTTAAATTTTCAGACCACATGGCAGCCATTATGCTAGTGTCCTGTTGCTTAGCAACCTGATGCTCTTTGTGACACAGGAGAGGGGGAGCATAATTTGTGCATGCCCATTCCAAGCACCACCTAGTATTCTAAGCTGCCTTAGAAAATGTGCTGTCTCTGTCTCCTCCATTAGTTTGAGCCCAAGTGAGACTTCATCCTTGAGTTTCTTTTACTTGGCATTTCCTGCTGTATATTTGGCAAACCTGGGTAAAGGGACACCTATTTAGAGTACTGGGAAAAATTCAGTTACCCATGTAGTGGTGTGTAGCTGATTCTGCAAAGAAGACACAGCTAAAAATTCTCTGTTTGAAAGTGGATATGAGGGGTGTGATGTAGTGCAACTATAACTAGATGACAAGAGAAGGAAAAAGGAATTATTACTGTGTGCAGCAGTAAACAGTACCCCAATGAAAATACATGAAAAATATGAAGAGTATTTTTATAATATAAGAAATCTTTAACAAATGCCTTGAAGATGACCCATTAATGCAAACTTCTGCAATGGTGGAAGCAAAGTAGTTATATAAGATTATTTGCTTTTCTTCAACTTTGCTTTTCTATATTAAAATGTGGTGGATTTTGATGCTTGTGTGTTTTTGTATCTTATTGCTAATGCTTAAAATGACTTCAATTCATTGAAGGAAACAAAATTTTAACTTCTTGCTTACAAAATAATAACCACAAGAGCATATTAATAATCTGCCCATCTGACCTAAAATTCATGAACTCAATTTGATCAGGAAGAACCTCTTAAAAAGAAATAATTTGAGGAATATTCTTTTAAAGAATATTACAGCAGTTTTCTAATTTTCCAGAAGAAGGAAATAGAGACAGATTCAGATGAAAGAGAATAAATATACCTGAAAAGAAATGCAATGTTTGATATGAGACTGGACACTACTTCTGTTCTGTTTCTTTCTATATTTCTGACATTAAAATTACTATTAATGTTTTGCTTGGTCTATAGGACATGAGTGGGTATTTGTTGAGCTGGGCATCAGGCCCCTAGATGACATAGATGGACTACAACAAGGTTAATGTAATGATTGTGGTAACATTCCTGTGTATACATAGGAGAATGTCTCTGTTCCTAAGTGAACTATTACAAGAGTAGTTAAAGAAACTGGCAATTTGTTTACTGAGTGGTTACCAATTATCAAAGGAAACCTTTTTATATTAGGAACATGAAACAAATGTTAACATGAAGAAGAAAATAAAATAAATGGACTTCACATTTGTTGGTTTCCTCCTGCTGAAGGCACAGGGTGATATCATGGTGAGATTACACTGACTAGCTTTCATGGGATATCAGAAGGGTAGTCACAGTCAGTGCCACTTGGGCATACTCCATTGGGTATCAGCAAATTTGGGAAAGTAGAGATTGGGGATGACTTCTTCCTTAGCAAAATCTTGCTTTCTGATCTGGAACCATATATGGGTCAAATCTCTGGTTAATGTCTGCCATCCCCTTAAACAGGTAATAGGGGGACTTGGGGTGATCCTTGACAGTTACTTGTGGATCATTCTCACTGACAGAGCCAGGTTATGTTGACTCCCATAACAGATAATTCCCTCAGGGCACTGATTATTCTTGGAGTAAGGAACAAACTCTATTCTGTATGCACCATCATGCATGCCCTTTCTGTGTCTCCATCCTGGTCCACCATCATGCCTCCAAGAAACCCAACAGAAAATATTGCAGCCTATCCACATATCATGTGGTTTCTTCACCAAAGGACCACCTTGATTGTCACTCATCATTTATACCAAGAATGACACTTCTAAAAAGAACTAACAGAGCATGAAATCCCATGATTAACACAGCCATGAGCCAATCCTTGTATCAGCTATAAACAGTGGACAGGACAGACAAATCAAAGATGTCCAAATTTCTCTGACTTCAAATGGTTCATTGACTGAACATGGGCATGCCCCAAGGTGAGATCTTCTAAGTGAGATTGTGGGATTCTGAGCTGTATGTCTATGATAAAGTGGGAATTTCTGTGCTTTAAGAGAAGAAAGGCATGCCCAAGATTGGCCAGCTTCACTTCACTATACCTCCGCTTACCCCACACCAAATTGTGATGTGTCCTTGTGCATACCAGTATAGCATCATAAAGGGAGAATCAAAAGCTCACCATCCTTTTGGGGTTCATGTGTTCCTCAGAGCTATAGAATAATCCTCACATCCCTACTCCAACCAGCAAGGCCACAAAACCTCCAAAATCATCTGCAATCTTTGGGAGCTCCTTACGTTTTCAGACCCCAGGACAGCCACTAGGATAGGGTCCTGTTTCTTAGCAACCTGATACACTTTGTGACACAGGAGAAGGGCAGCAAAATTCATGCAGGAACATTCCAAGCACCTGCTGGAATTCTAAGCCACTATGGAAAATATGATGTCTCTGCCTCCACTGGTTTGAGACCAAGTGAGATTCCCTTCCTGAGTTTTGGTAGCTTGGAATTTCCTGCTGTATATTGGGCACACCTCAATAAAGGGACACCTATTTGGGGTACTGAGAAAAATTCAGTTACCTATGTAGTGGTGTGTAGCTGATTCTGCAAAGAAGGCACAGCCTCAATGCCTCTATTTGAAAGTGGATATGAGGGTTGTGAAGTAGTGTAAATTTAACTAGATGACAAGCGAGGGATAAAGGAAAAATAATTGTGTGCAGCATTAGAAATACCCCAGTGAAAATACATAGACAGTATGAAGAGTACTTTTTATAATATAAGAAATCATTAAACAAATGCCTTGAAAATGACCCATTAATGCAAACTTGTGCAATGGGGAAAGAAAGTATTTATTTAAGATTAGTTGCTTATCTTCAACAATGCTTTTCTTTATTAAAGTGTTGTACATTTTGATGTTTGTGTGTTTTTGTAGCTTATTGCTAATGTTTAAAATGAATTCAATTCATTGAAAGAAACAAAATGTAACTTCTCATCTAAAAAATGATAACCATAATGGCACAATAATTATCTGCCCATCCGACCTAAATTCATAAGCCCAATTTCATCAGGAAGAAATTCTGAAATAAAAACTTTCAGGAATATTCCTTGAAAGGATGGTTCAGCAGTTTTCTAATTTATCCAGATGAAGGAAATAATAGAGATAGAATCAGATGAAAGAGAATAAATAAACCTGAAAAGAAATGCAAAGTTTGATATGAGGTTAGACACTATTTTTGTTTTGTTCCTTCCTATATTTCTAACATTAATATTACTATTAACGTTTTGCTTGGTCTACAGAACATGACTGGGTACTTGTTGTGCTGGGGATAAGTCCCCTAGATGACATAGATGGACTACAACCAGGTTAATTTAATGATTGTGGTGATCTTCATGTGAATACATAAGAGAATGTCTCTGTTCTTAAGTGAAATATTACAAGAGTAATTAAAGAAACTGACAATTTGTTTACTGATAAATTTCCAATTACTGAAGAAAAACATTTTAAATATTAGGAATATGATACAATGTTAACATGATGAAGAAGAAAATTAAATAAACAGACTTTACATTTGTTGCTTTCCATCCACATGAAGGCACAGGGTGAGATCACGGTGAGATTACAGTGACCTGATTTAATGGGATATGAGAAGGGTGGTCACAATCAGTGCCACTTGGGAATTCACTGATGGGTATCAGCAAATTTGGGAATGTAGACATCAGGGATGCCTTCTTCCTTAGCAAAATCTTGCTTTCTGATCTGGAACAATATATGTGTCACATCTCTGGTTAATATTTGCCATGCCCAGTAACAGGTAATAGGGGTAATTGGAGTGATCATTGCCAGTTACATGTGGATCATTCTCACTGAGAGAACAAGGTTATGTTGGATCCCATAACAGAATTCCCTCAGGGCACTGAATATTCCTGGAGTAAGAAACAAACTATATTCAGTGTGCACCATCAGGCCTGCCCTTTATGTGTCTCCATCTTGTTCAACCATCGTGCCTCCAAGAAACTCAACTCAAAATATTGTAGCCCATCCAAATATCATGTGATTTCTGCACCACAGGGCCACATTTTCCCTCATCATTTAACTGAAAATGATAATTCTACCAAGCGCTAACAGAACAAGAAATCCCACCATTCAGAAAGCCATGAGCCAATCCTTGCATCATCTATAAACAGTGGACAGGACATATACATCAAAGATTCCCAAATTTCTCTGACTTCCAGTGGGTTCTTTGACTGAACATGGGCAGGCCTCACGGTGAGTTCTGCTAACTGAGATTAGTGGATGCTGAGCTGCATGTCTATGATCCAGCAGTAATTTCTGTGCTTTTAGAGCAGAAGGGCAGGCCCAAGCTTGGACAGGGTCACTTCATTCATCCTCTGTCTACCCTAAACCTATTTAAGATTTGCCCTTTGGCATACCAGGATAGCATCCTAAAAGAAGAGTCAAAAACTCACCATCCTTCCAGGACTCAGGTGTTCCTCAGGGCTGCAGAATCATCCTCATTTCCCTACTTCAACCTGCAAAGGCCACAACACCTTCAAAATCACCTTCACAATTTGGCTGCCCCTTACATTATCAGACCACAGGGCAGCCATTAGGCTAGGGTCCTGTTGCATAGCAAACTGATGCTCTTTGTGACAGAGGAGAGGGGCAGCATAATTTGTGCATGTGCATTCCACAAATTTCTAAGGTGTTTTGGAAACTGTGCTGTCTCTGGCTACTCAACAGGTTCTAGCCCCACTGAGATTACTTCACTGAGCTTTACTTGGCATTTCCTGTTGTACATTGGGAACCCCTGTTAAAGGGATACCTATTTAGAGGACTGGGAATAATTCAGTTATGAATGTTGTGGTTTGTAGCTGGTTCTGCAAAGAGACAGAGCTAAAAAGCCTCTATTTGAAATTGGATATGAGGGTTGTGAAGTTGTGTAACTGTAAGTAGATGACAAGAGAGGGAAAATGGAAACATAAGTATGTGCAGCAATGAAAAGTACCCCAATGAAAATACATGGAAGTTATTAAGAGTACTCTTTATAATATTAAAAATCTTAAACAAATGTCTTGAAGATGACCCATTAATGCAAACTTGTGCAATGGGAGAAGCAAAGTAGTTATTTCAGATTATTTGCTTTTCTTCAACTTTATTTTCTTTATTAAAATGTGGTGGAGTTTGATACTTTTGTGTTTTTGTAGCTTATTGCTAATGATTAAAATATATTCAATTCATTGAAAGAATCAAAATGGAAACTTCTTATTTAAAAAATAATAACAATAAGGGCCTAATAATTATCTGCCCATCCAACCTACAATTCATAAACTAAATTTCATCAGGTAGAACCTCTGAAGAAAAGAGCAATTTGAGGGATATTCTTTCAAAATATGGTTCAGCAGTTTACTAATTGATCCAGAGGAAGAAAATAATAGAGATTTAGATGAAAGAGAATAAATATACCTTAAAAGAAATGCAATGTTTGATATGAGATGGGACACTAAATTTATTTTGCTCCTTTCTACATTTCTAACATTAATATTACTATTAACATTTTGCTTAGTCTAAAGCACATGATTGGGTATTCATTGGTCTGGGGATCAGGCACCAAGATGACATAGATGGACTACAATCTGGTTAATTTAATGATTATAGTAAGATTCTTGTGAATGCATAAGAGAATGTCTCTGTTCTTAAGTGAAATATTACAAGAAGAATTAAGTAAATGACTTTTCTCACTGATATATTTCCAATGATTTAAGAAAACCTTTTTATACTAGGAATATGAAACAATGTTAACATGATGAAGAAGTAAATTAAATAACTGAACTTCACATGTGTTGGTTTTCCTCCTCATTAAGGGACAAGGAGAGATCTTGTTGAGATTACACTGACCTGATTTCATGGGATATGTGAAGTGTGGTTGCAGGCAGTGCCACTTGGGCATACTCCATTGGGTGTCAGCAAATTTGGGGATGGAGAGACCGGGGAAGTCTCCTTCCTTAGCAAAATCTTGCTTTCTGATCTGGAACAATATATGTGACACATCTCTTGTTAATGTCTGCATGCCCAGAAGCAGGTAACAGGGAGACTTGGGGTGATTCTTGACAATTACTTGTGGATCATTCTAACTGACAGAGCCAGGTTATGTTGGCTCCCACAACAGAGAATTCCCTCAGGACCCTGAAAATTCCTGGAGTAAAAAAGAAACAATATTCAGTGTGAAACATCATGCCTGCACTTTGGAGGTCTCCATCATGGTCCACCATCATGCCTCCAAGAAGCTGAACTCAAAATGTAGCAGTCTGTCTGCATATAGTGTGGTTTGTGCACCACAGGAACACCTTGATTGTCACTCATCATTCAGACCAAGGATGACACTTCTAACAAGCACTAATAGAGCAAGAAATCCCACCATTAAGACAGCCATGAGCCAATCCTTGTCTCAGCTATAAGCAGTGGACAGGATGGGCCCATCAAAGATATCCAAATTTCTCTGACTTCCAGTGGGTTCTTTGACTGAACATGGACATGCAACATGGTGAGTTCTGCTGAGTGAGTTACTGGATGCTGAGCTGCATGTCTATCATCCAGCAGTAATTTCTGTGTTTTTAGAGAAGAAAGGCAGGCCCAAGCTTGGACAGGGTCACTTCATTCATCCTCTGCCTACCCCAAACCTATTTAAGATTTGCCCTTTGGCATACCAGGATAGCATCCTAAAAGAAGAGTCAAAAACTCACCATACTTCCAGGACTCAGGTGTTCCTCAGGGCTGCAGAATCATCCTCATTTCCCTACTTCAACCTGCAAAGGCCACAACACCTTCAAAATCACCTTCACAATTTGGCTGCCCCTTACATTATCAGACCACAGGGCAGCCATTAGGCTAGGGTCCTGTTGCATAGCAAACTGATGCTCTTTGTGACAGAGGAGAGAGGCAGCATAATTTGCACATGTGCATTCCAAGACCCTGCTAGAATTCTAAGGTGCTTTGGAAGCTGTGCTGTCTCTGGCTTCTCACCTGGTTTGAACCTCAGTGAGATTTCTTCACTGTTTTGTTTACTTGGCATTTCCTGCTGTTTATTGAGCACAACTTGGTAAGGGCACACTTATTTGGAGAAATGGGAAAAATTAAGTTTCCCATGTAGTTGTGTGTAGCTGATTCTGCAAAGAAGGCACAGCTAAGAAGCCTCTATTTAAAAGAGGATATGAGAGTTGTGAAGTAGTGTAACTGTAACTAGATGACAAGAGACCTGAAAAATGAGCACACTTGTGTGCAGCAGAAAAAAGTACCCCAATGAAAATTCATGGACAGTACAAAGATTGCTCTTTTTAATATGAGAAATCTTTAAACAAATGCCTTGAAGATGACCCATTATGAAAACTTGTTCAATGGGGGAAGCAAAGTAGTTATTTCAGATTATTTGCTTTTCATCTACTTTTCTTTTCTTTATTAAAATGTGGTGGATTTTGATGCTTGTGTGATTTTGTAGCTTATGGCTACAGCTTAAAATGAATTCAATTTAGTGAAAGAAACAAAATTTAAACTTCTCATTTAAAAAAGATTAACCATAAGGGCATAATAATTTTCTGCCCATCTGATCTAAAATTCATAAACTTAATTTCATCAGGAAGTACCTCTGAAAAAAAACAATTTGAGGAATATTCTTTTAATGGATGATTCAGGAGTTTTCTAATTTATACAGAAGAAGAGAATAATAGAGATAGATTCAGCTGAAAGAGAATAAATATACCTGAAAAAAATGCAATGTTTGATATGACAAAGGACACTATTTTTCTTTAGTTACTTTCTCTATTTCTAACATTAATATTACTATTAATGTTTTGCTTGGTCTACAGGGCTTGAGGGGGTATTTGTTGAGCTGGGGATCAGACCCCTAGATGACATAGATGGACTACAAACAGTTTAATTTAGTGATTGTGGTAACATTCCTGTGAATACATAGGAGAATTCTCTGTTCTTAAGTGAAAAATTAGAAGAGTAATTAAAGTAACTGACAATTTGTTTTCTGATACATTTCCAATTATTAAAGAAAACCATTTTATATTAGGACAATGAAACAATGTTAACTTGATGAAGAAGTAAATTAAATAAATGGACCTCACATTTGTTTGTTTCACTTATTGTGGAGACATAGGTTGTGATCATGGTGAGATTACTCTGACCTGCTTTCACGGGATATGAGAAGGGTGGGCACAGTCAGTGCTACTTTGGCATATTCCATTGGGTAACAGAAAATTTGGGAATGGACTGTAGAGTTGGCAGATGTCTTCTCCCTTAGCAAAATCTTGCTTTCTGATCTGGAACAATATATGTTGCACATCTCTGGTTAATGTCTGCCATGCCCAGAAACAGGTAATAGGGGGACTTGTGGTGATCCTTTCCAGTTACTTGTGGATCATTCTCACTGATATAGCCATGTTATCATGGCTCCCAAAACAGAGAATTCACTCATGGCTCTGAATACTCCTGGAGTAATAAGCATAGTATATTCAGTGTGCACCATCGTGCCTGCCCTTTGGGTGTCTCCATCCTTGTCCACCATTGTGCCTCCAAGAAACTGAACCCAAAATATAGCACTCTGTCCACATATCATGTGGTTTCTGCACCACAAGACAACCTTGATTGTCACTCATCATTTAGACCAAGAATGACACTTCTAACAAGCACTAATAGAGCAAGAAATCCCACCACTTAGACAGCCATGAGCCATTCCTTGTTTCAGCTATAAACAGTAGACAGGACAGACACATCAAAGATGTCCAAATTTCTCTGACTTCCAGTGGGTTCATTACCTGAACATGAGCAAGCCTAATGCTGAGATCTGCTAAGTGAGATTGTGGGTGTGGAGCTGCATGTCTATGATCCATCAGGAATTTCTGTGATTTTAGAAAATTAAGGAGTGCCCAAGCTTGGCCAGGATTACTTCACTAAACTTCAGCCTACCCCACACCAAATTGGGATTTCCCCTTGGCATATCAGTATGGCATACTAATGGGAGAGTCAAAAGCTCACATACTTCTGGGATTCAGCTGTTCCTCAGGGCTGCAGAAGAATCCTCATATCCCTACTCCAACCTCTTAAAGGACACGACACCTCCAAAATCACCTGTACATTTTGGGAGACACTTAAATTTTTGGACCACAGGGCAGCCATTTGACAAGGGTCCTGTTGCTTAGCAACCAGATGCTCTTTGTGACACAGGAGAGTGGCAGTGTAATTTTCTCATGTGCATTCCAAGCATCTGCTAGGATTCTCAGCTGCTTTGGAAACTGTGCTGTCTCTTCTCTTCAAGTGGTTTGAGCCCAAATGAGATTTTTTTCCCTGAGTTTTGTTAACTTGGCATTTCCTGCTGTATATTGGGTAACCTGGGAAAAGGGACACCTATTTGGGGTACTGGGAAAAATTCAGTTACCCATGTAGTGGTGTGTAGCTGATTCTGCAATGAAGGCAGGGCTAAAAAGCCTCTATTTGAAAGTGGATATGAGGGTTGTGAAGTAATGTAATGGTTACTAGATGACAAGAGTGGGAGAAAGGAAACATAAGTGTGTGCAATTGTAAAAAGTACCCCTTTGAAAATACATGGGCAGTATGAAGAGTACTCTTCATAATATAAGAAATCTTTAAACAAATGCCTTGAAGATGGTTCATTAATGAAAATTATGGCAATGTGGGAAGCAAAGTATGTATTTCAGATTATTTGCTTTCCTTCAACTTTGCTTTTATTAAAATGTGGTGGATTTGGATGTTTATGTGTTTTAGTACCTTATTGCTAATGTTTAAAATGAATTCAATTCATTGAAAGAAACAAAATTTAAACTTCTTATTTAAAAAATGATAACTGTAAGGGCATAATAATTATCTGCCCTCTGACCTAAGATTCATAAACTCAATTTCATCAGGAAGAATCTCTGAAAAAAGAACAATTTGAGGAATATTTTTAAAGGATTGTTAAGCAGTTTTCTAATTTATCCAGATGAAGGAAATAATAGAGAAAGATTCAGATGAAAGAGAATAAATATACCTGAAAAGAAATGCAATGTTTGATATGAGACTGGACACTATTTTTGTTTTTTTCTTTCTATATTTCTAACATTAATATTACTATAAATGTTTTGCTCTGTCTAAAAGACATGAGTGGATATTTGTTGAGCTGGGGATCAGGCCCCTAGATGATATAGATGGACTACAACCATGTTAATGTAATGATTGTGGTAATGTTCCTGTGAATATGTAGGAGAATGTCTCTGTTCTTAAGTGAAATATTACAAGAATAATTAAAGAAACTGACATTTTTTTACTGGTAAGTTTCCAATTATTTAAGAAAAATTTTTTATACTAGGAATATGAAACTATGTTAACACAATGAAGAAGTAAATTAAATAAATGAACTTCACATGTCTTGGTCTCCCTCTTCATTAAGGGACATGGAGAGGTTATGGTGAGAATACCCTGACCTGCTTTAATGGAATATATGAAAGGTGTTCACAGTCAGTACCACTTTGGCATACTCCATTGGATATCAGCAAATATGGGAATGGAGAGAGCAGGGAAGGCTTCTTCCTTAGCAACATCTTGCTTTCTGATCTGGAACAATGTATGTGTCACATCTCAGGTTAATGTCTGCCATGCTCAGCAACAGGTTACATGGGGACTTGGGGTGATCCTTGGCAGTTACTTGTGGATCGTTCTCACTGACAGAGCCAGTTTATGTTGGCTTCCACAACTGAGAAATCCCTCATGGCACTGAATTTTCCAGGAGTAAAAATCAAACTCTATTCAGTGTGCAACACCATGCCTGCCTTTTAGCTATCTCCATCATGGTTCATCATCATGCCTCCAAGAAACTCAACTCAAAATATAGCAGCCTGTCCACATATTATGTAGTTTCTGCACCACAGGCAGCCTTGATTGTCACTCATCATTTAGACCAGGAATGACACTTCAAAGAAACAATAACAGAGCAAGAAATCCCACCATTAAGACAGCCATGAGCCAATGCTTGTGTCAGCTATAAACAGTGGACAGGACAGACACATCAAAGATGTCCAAATTTCTCTGACTTTCAGTGGGTTCATTGACTGAAAATGGGCATGCCTCATGGTGAGTTCTGCTAAGTGAGATTACTAGATGCTGAGATGCATGTATATGAACTAGCAGTAATTTCTGTGATTATAGAGAAGAAAGGCATACCCAAGCATGGCCAGGGTCACTTCAATAAACCTCTGTCTTCCCCCAAACAAATTGATGTTTGCCCTTGGGCATAACAGTAAAATGTCCTAAAGGGAGAGTCAAAAGCTCACCAAGCTTCTGGGATTCAGGTGTTCCTCAGGGGTGCAGATTCATCCTCATATCCCTTCTCCAAACTGCTAAAGCCACAACACCTCCAAAATCACCTGCACACTTTGGGAACCCCTTACATTTTCAGAAAACTCGGCAGCCATTAAGCTAGGACACTGTTGCTTAGCAACATGATGCTCTTTGTGAGACAAGAGAGGGGCAGCATAATTTGCACACCCTTTAGAATGCTAAGCCATTTTTGAAACTGTGCTGTCTCTGTCTCCTCCACATATCAACCCCAGTGATATTTCTTCCCTGAGATTTGTTTACTTGGCATTTCCTGCTGTAGATTGGGAACACCTGGGTTAAGGGATTCCTATCTGGAATACTGGGAATAATTCAGTTGCCTATGGTGTGGTGTGTAGCTGATTCTGCAAAGGCAGAGCTGAAAAGCCTCTATTTGAAAGTGGATATGGGGGTTGTAAAGTAGTTAACCATAAGTAGATGACAAGAGAGGGAAAAATGAAACATAAGTGCCTGCAGCAATAAAAAGAACCCCAATGGAAAGATGTAGACAGTATGAAGAGAACTCTTTATAATATTAGAAATCTTTAAACAAATGCCTTGAAGATGACTGATTAATGCAATCTTGTCAATGGGGGAAGCAAAGTAGTTATTTCAGATTATTTGCTTTTCTTCATCTTTTCCTTATTAATATGTGGTGGTTTTTGATACTTTTGTGTTTTTGTAGCTTATTGCTGATGTTTAAAATGATCTCAATTCATTGAATGAATTAAGATTTAAAATTCTTATTTGAAACATAACCATGAGGGCATAATTATTTGCCTTTCTGACCTAAAATTCGTAATCTCAATTTCACCACATAGAACCTCTGAAAAAAAAAAAACTATTTGGGTAATATTCTTTTAAGTGATGTTTTGGCAGTTTTCTAATTTATCCAGATGAAGAAAATAATAGATTTATGTTTAGATGAAAGAGAATAAATATACCTGAAAACAAATGTAATGTTGGATATGAGACTGGACACTTTTTGTTTTGTTCCTTTCTACATTTCTAAGATAAATATTACAATTAACATTTTGTGTGGTCTACAGTTCATGATTGGGTATTTGTTGGGGTGGGGAAAAGGTCGCTAGATGACATACATGGTCTACAACTAGGTTAATTTAATGATTATGGTAACATTCCTGTGAATACATAGGAGAATGTCTCTTTTCTTAAGTGAAATATCATAAGAATAACTAAACAAAGTGACATTTTATATACTGATAAAAGTCCAATTAAGAAAACCTTTTTACACTAGGAATATGAAACAATCTTACATGATGAAGAAGTAAATTAACTAAATGAACTACACATGTGTTGTTTTCCCACCCCATTAAGGGACATGGTGAGATCGTGGTGAGATTATACTGAACTGCTTTCATGGTATATGAGAAGGGTGGTCACAGTCAGTGCCACATTGGCGTACTCTGTTGGGTATCAGCATATTTGTGAATGGAGAGATCGGGGAAGCCTTCTAACTTGGCAAATCTTGCTTTCAGTTTTGGAATAATATATGTGCCATATGTCTGGGTAATGACTGTCATGGCCAGCAACAGGTAACAGGAGGAGTTGGGGTAATCCTGGGCAGTTACTTGTGGATCATTCTCACTGTCAGAAGCTGGTTATGTTGGCTACCATAACAGATAAATCCCTCAGAGCACTGAATATTCCTGGAGTATGAAACAAACTATAATCATTGTGCCACACCATGCCTGCCCTTTGGGTGTCTCCATCCTGGTCAACCATCATGACTCCAAGAAATGCTACTCAAAATATAGCAGCCTGTCCACATATAATGTGGTTTGTGCACCACAGGACCTCCTTGATTGTCACTCATCATTTAGACTGAGGATGACACTTCTAACAAGCACTAATAGAGCAAGAAATCCCATCATTAAGACAGACACGAGCCAACCCTTGTGTCAGCTATAAGCAGTGGACAGGAAAGACCCATCAAAGATGTCCAAATTTCTCTGACTTCCACTGGGTTCTTTGACCAAACATGGGCCTGCCTCATGGTGAGTTCTGCTAAGTGAGATTACTGGATGCTAAGCTGCATGTCTATGATCCAGCAGTAATTTCTGTGCTTTTAGAGCAGAAGGGTAGGCCCAAGCTTGGACAGGGTCACTTCATTAATCCTCCACCTACCCCAAACCTATTTGAGATTTGCCCTTTGGCATATCAGGATAGCATCCTAAAAGGAGAGTAAAAAGCTCACCATTCTTCCAGGATTCAGTTGTTCCTCAGGGCTGCAGAATCATCCTCATAACCCTACTCCAACCTGCAAAGGCCACAACACCTCCAGAATCACCTGCATACTTTGGGAGCCCCTTACATTTTTAGACCACAGGGCAGCCCTTAGGCTAGGGTTCTGTTGCATAGCAACCTGAGGCTCTTTATGACTGAGAAGAGGGCAGCATAATTTGCACATGCACATTCCAAGCACCCACTAGAATTCTAAGCCACTTTGGAAACTGTGCTGTCTCTGTCTCTGTCTCCTCCACCAGTTAGAGCCAAAATGACATTTCCTCCTTGAGTTTTCTTAACTTGGCATTTCCTGCTGTATATTGGGCACACCTTGGTAAAGTGACACCTATTTAGAGTTCTGGGAAAAATTCAGTTACACATTTAGTGGTGTGTAGCTTATTCTGCCAAGAAGGCACAACTAAAAAGCCTCTATTTGAAACTGGATATGAGAGTTGTGAAGCAGTGTAACTGTAACTAGGTGACAAGAGAGGGAAAAAGGAAACTTAAGTGTGTGTAGCAGTAAATATTACCCTGGTGAAAATACATGGAGAGTATGAAGAGTTCTCTTTATAATATAAGAAATCTTTTACAAATGTCTTGAAGATGACCCATTAATGCAAACTTGTGCAATGTGGGATGCAACATAGTTATTTCAGATTATTTACTTTTCTTCAAATTTGCTTTTCTTTTTAAAATGTGGTGGATTTTGATCTTTGTGTGTTTTTGTAGCTTATTGCTAATGTCTAAAGACAGTACAATTCATTGAAAGAAACAAATTTTAAACTTCTCATTTAAAAAATAATAACCATAAGGGCATCATAATTATCTGCCCATCCTAACTAAAATTGATAAAATGAATTTCATCAGGAAGAATCTCTTAAAAAAACAATTTGAGGAATATTCTATCAAGGGACTTTTCAGCAGTTTTCTAATTTATCCAGATGAAGTAAATCATAGAGATAGATTCAGATGAAAGAGAATAAATATACCTGAAAAGAAATGCAATGTTTGATATGAGACTGGGCACTCTTTTTGTTTTGATTCTTTCTATATTTCTAACATTAACATTGCCATTAACATTTTGCTTGGTCTATAGGATATTAGTGGGAATTTATTGAGCTGGGGTTCAGGCCATTAGATGACATAGAGAGACTACAACAAGGTTAATTTAATGATTGTGGTATTGTTCCTGTGAATATGTGGGTGAATGTCTTGGTTCTTAAGGGAAATATTACAAAAGTAATTAAAGAATCTGACAATTTGTTTACTGATAAATTCCCAATTATTAAAGAAAACAATTTTATATTAGGAATATGAATCCATGTTAACAAGATGAAGAAGAAAATTGGATAAATGGTCTTCTCAAATGTTGGTTTCCCTACTCATGAAGGCACAAGGTGAGATCATGGTGAGATTACACTGACCTGCTTTCATGGGATATGTGTAGGGTGGTCAAAGTCAGTGCCACTTGGGCATACACCATTGGGTATCAGCAAATTTGGGAATGTAGACATTGGGGATGTCTTCTTCCTTAGCAAAATCTTGGTTTCTGATCTGGAACAATATATGTGCCACATCTCTGGTTAATGTCTGTCATGCCCAGCAACAGGTAATAGGGGAATTAGGGTAATCCTTGCCAGTTATTTGTGGATCATTCTCACCAACAGAGCAAGGTTATGTTGGCCCCCATAACAGAGAATTCCCTCAGGGCACTGAATATTCCTGGAGTAACAAACAAGCTATATTCAGTGGGCACCATCATGCCTGCACTTTGGGTGTCCCCATCCTGGTCCACCATCATGCCTCCAAGAAAATGAACTCAAATTATAGAAGCCTTTCCACATATCATGTGGTTTCTGCATCACAGCACCAACTTCATTGTCACTAATAATTTAGACCAAGAATGACATTTCTAACAAACACTAATAGAGCAAGAAATCTCACCATTTAGCCAGCCATGAACCAATCCTTGTGTCAGCTATAAACAGTGGAATGGACACACATATCAAAGGTGTCCAAATTTCTCTGGCTTCCAGTTTGTTCATTGACTGAACATGGGCAAGCCTCATGGTAAGTTGTGCTAAGTGTGATTGTGGAATGCTGAGCTGCATGTCTATGAACCAATGGGAATTTCTGTGCTTTTAGAGAAGAAAGGCATTCCCAAGCTTGGCCAGTGTTGCTTCACTAAAACTCTGCCAACACCACACCAAATTGGGATTTACCCTTGGGCATACCAGTATAGCATCCTAAAGGGAGAGTCAAAAGCTAACCATCCTTAAGGGTTTCAGGGTTCCTCAGGGCGGCAGAAATATCCTCAAATCCCTACTCCAACCTGCAAAGTCCTCAACACCTCCAAAATCACCTGCACACTTTGGGAGCCCCTTTCATTTTCAGACCACAGGGCTGCCATTAGGCTACAGTCCTGTTGCTTAGCAACATGATGCTCTTTGTGACACAGGAAAGGGGCAGCATAATTTGCACATGCACATTCCAAGCACATGCTAGGATTCAAGCTGCTTTGGAAAATGTGCTGCTTTTTTCTCCTCCACAGATTTGAGCCCAAGTAAGATTTCTTCCCTGAGCTTTGTTAACTTGGCATTTCCTGCTGTATATTAGGCACACCTGCATAAAGGGTCACCTATTTGTAGTACTGTGAAAAATTGAGTTACACATGTATTGGTGCATAGCTGATTCTGCAAAGAAGGCACAGCTGAAAAGCCTCTATTTGAAAGTGAATATGAGGGCTGTGAGGAAGGGTATCTGTAACTAGATGAGAATAGAGGGAAAAGTAAGCATAAGTGTGTGCAGAAGTAAAAGGCACCCCAATGAAAATACATGGAAAGTATGAAGAGTACTCTTTATAATATAAGAAATCTTTAAACAAATGCCTTGAAAATGACCCATTAATTCAAACTTGTGCAGTGGGGGAAGCAAAGTAGTTATTTCAGATTTCTTGCTTTTCTTCAACTTTGCTTTTCTTATTAAAATGTGGTGGATTTTCACACTTGTGTCTTTCTATAGCTTACTGCTGATGTTTAAAATGAACTCAATTCATTGAAAGAAAATAAATTTAAACTTCTCATTTAAAAAATAACCATAAGGGCATAAAAAGTATCTGCACATTCAACTTAAAACTCATAAACTCAATTTCATCAGAAAGAACCTTTGACAAAAAAAAACAATATGAGGAATATTTTTTAAAGGTTTGTTCAGCAGTTTGCTAATTTATCCAGATGAAGGAAATAATAGAGAAAGATTCAGATGAAAGAGAATAAATATACCTGAAAAGAAATGCAATGTTTGATATGAGACTGGACACTATTTTTTTGTTCCATTTTATATTTCTAACATTAGTATTACTATTACTGTTTTGCTTGGTTTATAGGACATGCATGGGTATTTGCTGAGCTGGGGATCAAGCCCCTAGATGGCATAGATGGACCACAACCAGGTTAATTTAATGATTGTGGTAACTTTCCTGTGAATATGCAGGAGAATGTCTGGGTTCTTAAGTGGAATATTACAACAGCAATTAAAGAAACTTACAATTTTTTAATGATAAGTTTCCAATTATCATAGAAAACCATTTTATATTTTGAATATTAAACACTGTTAATAAGATGAAGAAGAAAATTAGATAAATGGACTTCACATTTGTTGGTTTCCCTCCTCAGGAAGGCACAGGGTGATATCATGGTGACATTGCACTGACCTGCTTTCATGGGATAGGAGAAGGGTTGTCACAGTCAGTTCCACCTGGGCATACTCCATTGGGTATCAGCAAATTTGGAAATGAAGACATGGGGATTTCTTCTTCCTTAGCAAAATCTTCCTTTCTGATCTGGAACAATATCTGTGACTCATCTCTGGTTAATGTCTGCCATGCCCAGCTGCATGTAATAGGGGGACTTGGGGTGATCCTTTCCAGTTACTTGTGGATCATTCTCACTGGCAGAGTCAGGTTATGTTGGCACCCATAACAGAGAATTCCCTCAGGTCTCTGAATATTCCTGGAGTAAGAATCAAACTATATTCAGTGTGCACCATCATGCCAGCCATTTGGGAGTCTCCAACCTGGTCTGCCATCCTTCCTCCAAGACACTCAACTCAAAATATAGCAGCCTGACCATGTATCATATGGTTTCTGCACCACAGGACCACCTTGATTGTCATTCATCATTTAGACCTAGAATGACACTTCTAACAAGCATGAATAGAGCAAGAAATTCAACCATTAAGAAAGCCATGACTGAATCCTTGTGTCAACTATAAACAGTGAACAGGACAGACACATCAAAGATGTCCAATTTTCTCTGACTCCAGTGGGTTCATTGACTGAATATGTGCAGGCATCATGGTGAGTTCTGTTAAGTTAGATTGCAGGATTCTGAGTTGTGTGTCTATGATAAAGCAGGAATTTCTGTGATTTTAGAGAATTAAGGCACACCCAAGCATGGCCAGGGTAACTTCCCTAAACCTCTGCCTACAGCACACCAAATTAGGTTTTGCCCTTAGGCATACAAGTATAGCATCCTAAAGGGAGAATCAAAAGCTCACCATTCTTCCAGGATTCAGGTGATCCTTATGGCTGTGTAAACAACCTCATATACCTACTCCAAACTGCAATGGCCACAACTCCTCCAAAATCACCTGCACATTTTGGGAGTCCCTTATATTTTCAGGCCACAGGGCAGCCACTAGGCTAGGGTCCTGTTGCTTAGCAACCTGAAGCTCTTTTGACACAGAAGAGGGGCAGTGTAATTTGCACAAGAGCATTCAAGCACCCACTAGATTTCTAAGCCACTTTGGAAACTGTGCTGTCTCTGTCTCCTCCACTGGTTTGAGGACAAGGGTGGTTTCTTCCCTAAGTTTTGTAAAGTTTGTATTTCCTGCTGCATATTGGGCACACTTGGGTAAAGGGAGCCCTACTGGGAGTACTGGGAAAAATTCAGTTGCCAATGTAGTGGTTTGTAGCAGATTCTGCAAAGAAGGCACAGCTAAAAAGACTCTATTTGAAAGTCAATATTTGGTTTGTGAAGTTGTCTAACTGTAACTAGATGACAAGAGAGGGAAAAAGAAACATAAGTGTATGCAGCAGTAAAAAGCAACCCAATGAAAGTACATGGGTAGTATGAAGAGTGCTTTTTATAATATAAGAAATCTTTAAATAAATGCCTTGAAGATGACCCATTAATTCAAACTTGTGCAATGGGGGAAGCAAATAGTTATTTCAGATTATTTGCTTTTCTTCAACTTTGCTTTTCCTTATTAAAATGTGGTGGATTTTGATGCTTGTGTGTTTTGGTAGCTTATTGCTAATGTTTAAAATGAATTCAATTCACTGATAGAAATAAAATTTAAACTTCTCATTTAAAAAATAATAACCATAAGGGCATAATATTCTTCTGCCCATCTGACCTAAATTTCATATACCCAATTTCATCACAAAGCACCTCTGAAAATAAAACATTTTGAGGAATATTCTTTTAAAGGATGTTTCATCAGTTTTCTAATTTATCCAGTTGAAGGAAAAAATAGAGACAGATTCAGTTGAAAGAGAATAAATATAACTGAAAAGAAATGCAATATTTGATATGAGAGTGGACACTATTTTTGTTTCATTCCTTTCTGTATTTCTAACATTAATATTACTATTAATATTTGCTTGGTCTACAAGACACGAGTATTTGTTGAGCAGGGGATCAGGCCTGTAGATGACATAGATGGACTACAACAAGGTTAATTTAATGACTGTGGTAAAGTTCCTGTACATATGTAAGAGTATGTCTCTGTTCTTAAGTGAAATATTAGAAGAGTAATTAAAGAAGCTGAAAATTTGTTTACCGGTAAATTTCCAATTATTAAAGAAAACCTTTTTAGATTAGGAATATGAAACAATGTTAACAAAAGGAAGTCAATTAAATAAATAGACATCACATTTATTGGTTTCCCTCCCCATGAAGCCACAGGGAGAGATCATGGTGAGGTTACACTGAACTGTTTTCATGGGATATGAGAAGGGTGGTCAAAGTCAGTGCTACTTGGGCCTACTCTGTGGGGCATCAGCAAATAAGGGAATGTAGAGTTCAGGGATGTCTTCTTCCTTACCAAAATCTTGTTTCTGATCTGAAACAATACGTGGGCCACATCTCTGGTTAGTGTCTACCATGCCCAGGAACAGGAAATAGGGAGACTTGGGTCATCTTTGCCAGTTACTTGTGGATCATTCTCAGTGAGAGAGCAAGTTTATGTTGGCTCCCTTAACAGAGAACTCCCTCAGGGCACTGAATATTCCTGGAGTAAGTTGCATACTATACTCCATGTGCACCATCATGCCTGCCCTTTGGGTTTCTCCATCCTGGTCCACTATCATGCCTCCAAGAAACTCAACACAAAATATAGCAACCTGTTCACATATCATGTCATTTCTGCACCAAAGAAACTCCTTGATGGTCACTCATCATTTAGACTGAGAATGACAATTCCAACAAGCACTAATTAACAAGAAATCCCACCATTAAGACAGTCAGGAGCCAATCCTTGTGTCAGCTATAAACAGTGGAAAGGACAGACAAATCAAACATGTCCAAGTTTCTCTGACTTCAAGTGGGTTCATTGTCTGAACATGGGCAAGACTCATGGTGAGATCTGCTAAGTGAGATTGTGGGATGCTGAGCTGCATGTCTATGATTCAACAGGAATTTCTGTGTTTTAGAGAAGAAAGACATGCCCAAGCTTGGCTAGGGTCACTTCACAAATCTTCCAAGTACCCCACAGCTATCTGGGATTTACCCTTGGGCATACCAGTATAGCAACCTAAAGGGAGAGTCAAAACCTCATCAACCTTCTGAGATTCAAGTGTTCCTCAGTGCTGCAGAATCAGCCTTATATCCCTATTCCAACCTGCAAAGCTCACTAAGCCTCCAAAATCACCTGTACAATTTGTGATCCCCTTACATTTTAAGACCACCAGGCAGCCATTAGCCTAGGGTCCTGTTGCTTTGCAACCTGTCACTCACTGTGACACAGGAGAGGGGAAGTGTAATTTGCACATGCAGATTCCAAGCACCTGCTAGAATTCTAAGCTGCTTTGGAAATTGTGCTGTCTCTGTCTCCTCCACTGGTTTGAGCCTAAGGGAGATTTCTTCTGAGTTTTATTAACTTGGTATTTCCTGCTGTATATTGGGCACACCTGGGTAAAGGGACACCTATTTGAGGTACTGCGAAAAATTCAGTTACCCATGTAATTGTGTGTAGCTGATTCTGTAAAGAAGACACAGCTAAAAAGCCTCTATTAAAAGTGGATATTAAGGTTGTGAAGTAGTGTAACCAGAAATACATGACAAGAGAGGGAAAAAGGAAACATAAGTGTGTGCAGCAGTAAAAAGTACCCCAATGAAAATACATGGAGAGTATGAAGAGTACTCTTTATAATATATGAAATCTTTAAACAAATGCCTTGAAGATGATGCATTAATGCAAACTTGTGCAATGGGATTAGCAAAGTAGTTATTTCAGATTATTTGCTTTTCTTCAACTTTGCTTTTCTTTATTAAAATGTGGTGGATTTGATGCTTCTGTGTTTTGTAGTTCATTGCTAATGTTTAAAATGAATTCAATTCATTGAGAGAAACAAAATTTAAACTTCATATTTAAAAAATAATAACCATGAGAGCATAATAATTATCTGCACATCTGACCTAAAATTCATAAACTCAATTTCATCGGGAAGAACCTCTGAAAAAAAATGCAGTTTGAGGAATATTCTTTTAAATGATGGTACAGCAGTTTTCTAATTTATCCAGATGAAGGAAATAAATGAGGTAGATTCAGATGAAAGAGAATAAATATACTTGAAAAGAAATGCAATGTTTGATATGAGACTGGACACTATTTTTATTTTGTTTCTTTCTATATTTCTAACATTAATATTACTATTAATGTTTTGTTTGTACTACAGGACATGAGTGAGTCTTTGTTGTGCTGGGGTTCAGGCCCCAAGATGTCATAGATGAATTACAAACAGGTTGATTTAATGATTGTTGCAACATTCCTGTGAATATGTAGAAGGATGTCTCCATTCTTAAGTGACATATTTCAAGAGTAATTAAAGAAACTGACAATTTGCTTAGTGAAAAATTTTCAATTATTAAAGAAAACATTTTTATATTAGGAATATGAAAGAATGTTAATATAATGAAGAAATAAATTAAATAAATGGACTTCACATTTGTTGATTTCTCTCCTTATGAAGGCACAGGGTGTAATCATGGTGAGAATACACTGACCTGCTTTCATGGGATATGAGAGAGTTGCTCACAGGCAGGGCCACTTGGGCCTACTCCATTGTGTATCAGCAAATTTGAGAATGTAGATATCAGGGATGTTTTCTTCCATAGCAAAATCTTGATTTCTGTTTTGGAACAATATATGGACCACATCTCTGGTTAATGTCTGCCATGCCCAGAAACAGGTAATAGGGGCCCTTGGATCATCCTTGCCAGTTATTTGTGGATCATTCTCACTGACAGAGCAAGGTTATGCTGGCTTCCATAACAAGAATTCTCTCAGGGCACTGAATATTCTTGTAGTAAGAAACAAACTATTCAGTGTGCACCATCATGCCTGCACTTTGGGTGCCTGCATCCTGGTCCACCGTCATGCCTCCAAGAAACTGATTTCAAAATATAGCAGCCTGTTCTCATATCAAGTGGTTTCTGAACCACAGTAACACTCTACATTGTCACTCATCATTTAGACCAAGAATGACACTTTTAACAAGCACTAATAGAGCATGAAATCCCACCATTAAGACAGCTATGAGCCAATCCTTGTGTCAGCTATAAGCAGTGGACAGGATGGGCCCATCAAAGATGTCCAAATTTCTCTGACTTCCAGTGTGTTCATTGACTAAACATGGGCAAAGCTCATTGTGAGTTCTGCAAAGTGAGAATACTGGATGCTGAGCTGCATGTCTATGATCCAATGGGAATTTCTGTGCATTTATAGGAGAAAGACAAGCCCAAGCTTGGACACAGTCACTTCACTAATCCTTCACCTACCCCACACCAAATTGGGATTAGCCCTTGATCATACAAGTATAGCATACTAAATGGAGAGTCAAAACTCATTGTCCTTCCAGGATTTGGGGGTTCCTCAGAGCTGCAGAATCATCTTTATGTTCCTACTCCAATCTGCAAAGGCTACAACACCTCCAAAATCACTTTCACATTTTGGGAGCCCCACAAATTTTTAGACCTCAGGGCAGTCATTAGTCTAGGGTCCTGTTGCTTAGCAACCTGAGGCACTTTGTGACACTTGGGAGGGGGTCATAATTTGTGTATGTGAATTCCAAGCACCTGCTAGAATTCAAAGCCACTTTGTAAACTGTGCTCTCTGTCTCCTCCACAGGTTTGTGCCCAACTGAATGTCTTCCATGATTTTTGTTAACTTGGCATTTCCTGCTGTATATTGGGCACACTTGGGTAAAAGGACACTTATTTGGAGTACTGGGAAAAATTCAGTTACCCATGAAGTGGTGTGTAGCTGATTCTGGAAAGAAGGCACAGCTAAAAAACCTCTATTTGAAAACACATATGAAAGTTGTGAAGTAGCATAACTGTAACTAGATTACAACAGAGGGAAAAAGGAAACATAAGTGTGTGCAGCAGTAAAAGTACCCCAATGAAAATACATGGACAGTATGATAAGTCATCTTTATAATATAAGAAATCTTTAAACAAATGCCTTGAATATGACCTATTAATGCAAACTTGTGCAATGGGAGAAGCAAAGTAGTTATTTTGGAATATTTGCTTTTTTCAACTTTGCTTCTCTTTATTAAAATGTGCTGGATTTTGATGCTTGTGTGTTTTTGTAGCTTATTTCTAATGTTTAAAATGAATCCAATTCATTGAAAGAAACAAAATTGAAACCTCTCATTTAAAAAATAATTACCATAAGGGCCTAGTAATTGTCTGCTCTTCTGACCTAAAATTCACAAACTCAATTTCATCAGGAAGAACCTCTGAAAAAAAAAAAAAACATTTGAGGAACATTCTTTTAAAGAATGGTTCAGCAGTTTACTAATTCATCCAGATGAAGGAAATAATAGGGATAGATTCAGATGAAAAAGAATAAATATACCTGAAAAGAAATGCAATGTGTGATATGAGACTGGACACTATTTTTGCTTTGTTCCTTTCTACATTTCTAACATTTATATTACTATTAACATTTTGCTTGTCTATAGTACATGATTGGGTATTTTTTGTGCTGGTTTTCAGGCCCCTACATGACATGATGGACTACAACCAGGATAATTTAATGAATGTGGTAACTCCTGTGAATACATAGGAGAATGTCTCTGTTCTTAAGTGAAATATTACAAGTGTAATTAAAGAAACTGACAATTTTTTACTGATACATATTCAATTATTAAATAAAACTTTTATATTAGAAATGCAAAACAATGTTAACATGATGAAGAAGTAAATGAAATAAATTGACTTCACATTATTTTGTTACCCTCCTCATGAAGGCACAGGTTGAGATCATGGTGAGATTACACTGACCTGCTGTCTTCAGATATGAGAAGGGTAGTCACAGTCGGTGCCACTTTGGCATACAGCATTGGGTATCAGAAAATTTGGGAATGTAGAGATCGGGGATGTCTTCTTCCTTAGCAAAATCTGGCTTTCTGATCTGGAAAAATTTATGGGTCACATCTCTGGTTAATGTCTGCCATGTCCATCAGCAGGTAATAGGGGGAAATATGGTGATCCTTTCCAGTTTCTTTTGGATCATTCTCACTGACAGAGCCATGTTATGTTGGCTCCATAACAGAGAATTCCTTAAGGGCACTGAATATTCCTGGAGTTAGAAACAAACTGTATTCAGTGTGTACCATCATGCCTGCCCTTTGGGTGTCTCTATCCTGGTCCACCATCTTGCCTCCAAGACACTCAGCTCAAAATCTAGTGGCCTATTCACATATGTGGTTTCTGCACAAAAGGACCACCTTGATTGTCACTTATCTTTTAGACCAAGAATGACACTTCTAAAAATCACTAATTGAGCAAGAAACCCCACCATTAACACAGCCATGAGCCAATCCTTGTGTCAGCTATAAACAGTGGACAGGACAGACACATCAAAGATGTCCAAATTTCTCTTACTTCCAGTGGTTCATTGTCTGAACATGGGCAAGCCTCATGGTGAGATTTGCTAAGTGAGATTGTGGGATGCTGAGATGAATGTCTATGATCCAAGAGGAATTTCTGTGCTTTTAGAGAAGAAAGGCATGCCCAAGCTTCACCAGGGTCACTTCACCACACCTCCACCTACTCCACACAAAATTGGTGTTTGCACTTGGATATGCCAGTATAAGCATTCTAAAGGGAGAGTGAAAATTTACCATAAGTCAAGGGCTCATTTGTGCCTCAGGGCTGCAGAATCAACCTCATATCCCTATTTTAAATGCAAAGGCCACAAAACTTCCAAAACCACATGCAAACATTGGGGGTCCCTTACATATTCAGATCACATGGCAGCCATTAGGCTAGGGTCCTGTTGCTTAGCAACTGATGTTCTTTGTGATGCAGGAGAGGGGCAGCATAATTTGTGCATTTGCATTCCAATCACCTGCTACAATTCTAAGCCATTTTGGAAACTGTGCTGTCTCTGTCTCCTCCACTGCTTTGAACCCAAGTGTGATTTCTTACCTGAGTTTTGTTAACTTGTCAAATCCTGCTGTATATTGGGCACACCTGGGTAAAGGGACACCTATTTGGAGTACAGTGAAAAATTCAGTTACCCATGTAGTGGTGTGTAGCTGATTCTGCATAGAAGGCACAGCTAGAAAGCCTCTATTTGAAAGTGGATATGAGGGTTGTAAAGTAGTGTAACTGCAAGTAGATGACAAGAGAGGGAAAATGGAAACTAAAGTGTGTGCAGCAGTAAAAAATACCCAGTGAAAATTCATGGACAGTATGAAGTGTACTCTGTATAATATAAGAAATCTTCAAACAAATGTCTTGAAGATGACCCATTAATGCAAACTTTTGCAATGGGGGAAGCAAAGTAGTTGTGTCAGATTATTTGTTTTTCTCCAACTTTGCTTTTGTTTATTAAAATGTGGTGGATTTTGATGCTTGTGTGTTCTTGAAGCTTATTGCTAATGTTTAAAATGAATTCAATTCATTGTAAGAAATGAAATTTAAACTTCTCATTTAAAAAAGCATACCCAAAAGGGCATAATAATTATTGCCCATCTGACCTAAAATTCATGAACTGAATTTCATCAGGAAGAACCTCTGAATAACAACGGTTTCAGGAATACTCTTTTAAAGGTTTGTTCTGCAGTCTTCTAAATTATCCAGATGAAGGAAATAACAGAGATAGATTAAGATGAAAGAGAATAAATATACCTGAAAAGAAATGCAATATTTGATATGAGACTGGACACTGTTTTTGCTTTATTCCTTTCTACATTTATAGCATCAATATTACTATTAACATTTTGCTTGTTTGAGAGGACATGAGTGGGTATATTTTGAGCCAGGGATCAGGCTCCTAGATGACATAGATGGTCTACAACCATGTTAATTAAATGACTGTTGTTATGTTCCTGTGAATAAGTATGAGAAAGTTCAGACTATTTGCTTTTCTTCAACTCTTCTTTTCTATAATAAACTGTGGTGGTTTTGATGTTTTTGTATGTTTGTACCTTCCTATTAATGTTTAAAATGAATTCAATTCATTGAAAGAACCAAAATTTAAATTTCTTATTTAAAAAATAACCATAACAGATATTAATTATCTGCCCATCCAACCTAAAATTCATAAACTCAATTTCTATAGTACACTGAATATTCCTGGAGTAAGAAATAAATTTTATTCAATGTGCACCATCATGCTTGCCCATAGGGTGCCTCCATCCTGGTCCACCATTGTGCCTCCAAGATACTCAACTCAAATATAGCAGCCTGTCCACATATCATGTGGTTTCTGCACCACAGGACCACCTTGATTGTCAATCATCATTATAGACCGAGAATGACAATTCTATCAGGCACTAATAGAGCAAGAACTCCCCCAATTAAGACAGCAATGAAGCAATCCTTATGTCAGCTATAAGCAGTGGACAGGGAATATCCATCAAAGATGTCCAAATTTCTCTGACTTCCAGTGGGTTCATTGACTAAACATGGGCAAGGCTCATCGTGAGTTCTGCTAAGGGAGATTGTGGGATGCTGAATCTCATGTCTATGATAAATCAGGAACTTCTGTGCTTTCAGAGAAGAAAGGCAGGCCCAAGCTTAGCAAGATTCTCTTCACTAAATCTCCACCTACCCCACACCAAATTAGGATTTACCCTTGGGTATACCAGTATAGCATCTTAATGGGAGAGTCAATAGTTCAGCATACTTCTGTGATTCAGGTGTTCCTCAATGCTGCAGAATCATCCTCATATTCATACTCCAAACTGCAAAGGTCACAACACCTCCAAAATCATCTGCACACTTTGGGAGCTCCTGACATTTACCAACTACAGGGCAGCCATTTTGCTAGGGTCCTGTTGCTTATCAAACTGATTCTCTTTGTGACACTGGAGAGTGTAAATGTAATAACTGCATGGGCATTCCAAGCACTTGCTACAGTTCTGAGCTGTTTTGGAAGCTGTGCTGTCTCTGCCTCCTCCACTGGTTTGAACCTGTATGATTTCTTCCCTGAATTTTGTTAAATTGGCATTTCCTGCTGTATATTGGGCACACCTGGGTAAAGGGACACCTATTTGGTGAACTGGGAAAAATTCGGTTATGCATGTAGTGGTGTATATCTGATTCTGCAGAGAAGGCACAGCTGAAAAGACTCTATTTGGAAGTCAATATGAGGATTGTGAAGTAGTGTAACTGTAACTAGATGACAAGAGAGGGAAAAAGGAAACATAAGTGTGTTCAGCAGTAAAAGGTACCCCAATGAAAATACATGGACAGTATGAAGAGTACCCTTTATAATATAAGAAATCTTTAAACAAATGTCTTGAAGATGAACCATTAATGCAAACTTGTGCAATGTGGGAAGCAAAGTAGTTATTTCAGATTATTTGCTTTTCTGCAACTTGGCATTTCTTTGTTAAAATGTGGTGGATTTTGATGCTTGTGTGTTTTTGTAACTTATTGCTAATGTTTAAAATGAATTCAATTTATGGAAAGAAACAAAATTTAATCTTCTCATTTAAAAAATGATAAACTTAAGGGCATAATAATTATTGGCCTATATGACCTAAAATTCATAAACTCAATTTCATCAGGAGGAACCTCTGAAAAAAAAAAAAAAACAATTTGAGGAATATTCTTTTAAAAGATTATTCAGCAGTTTTCTAGTTTATCCAGATGAAGGTAATAATGGAGATAGATTCTGATTAAAGAGAATAGATACATCTGAAAAGAAATGGAAAGTTTGATAGGAGACTGGCCACTAGTTATGTTTTGTTCCTTTCTATATTTCTAACATTTGTGTTACTATTAACATTTTGCATTGCCCATAGGACATGAGTGGGTATTTGTTGAGCTGGGGATCAGGCCCCTAGATTACATAGATGGACTACAACCAGGTTAATTTAATGATTGTGGTAATGTTCCAGTGAATATGTAGGAGAATGATTCTGTTCTTAAGAGAAATATTACAAGAGCAATTAAAGAAACTGACAATTTGTTTACTGATAAATTTCCAATTTTTAAAGAAAACATTTTATATTAGGAATATATAACAATGCTAACATGATGAAGTAAATTGTATAAATGGACTTCACATTTGTTTGTTTCCCAACACGTGAAGAAATAGGGTGAGATCATGGTGAGATTACACCGACCTGCTCTCTTGGGATATTAGAAGCATGGTCACAGTCAGTGACACTTTGGCATACTCCATTGTGTATAAGCAAATTTGGGAATGTAGATATCAGGGTTGCCTTCTTCCTTACCAATCTTGCTTTCTGCTCTGGAACAATATATGTGTGACATCTCTGGTTAATGTCTGCCATGCCCAGCAACAGGTAATGGGGACTTTGGGTTATTCTTGGCAGTTACTTGTGGATCCCCATTCTCACTGACAGAGCCAGGTTATTTTGGCTCCCACAACAGAGAATTCCCTCAGGGCAGTCAAAATTCCAGGAGTAAGAAACAATTTATTTTCAGTGTGCAACATCTTGCCATCCTTTGGGTGTCTTCATCCTGTTCCACCATAATGCCTCCAAGAAACTCAACTCAAATCATATTAGCTTGTCCTCATATCATGTTGTTTCTGGACAACAGGACTGCCTTGATAGCCCCTCATTATTTAGACTGAGAATGACACTTCTATCATGCACCAATAGAGCAAGAAATCCCAACAGTAAGACAGCCATGAACCAATCTTTATGTCAGCTATAAACAGTGGACCAGACAGAGATACAAAAGATATCAAAATTTCTCAGACTTCCAGTGGGTTCATTGACTGAACATGGGTATGCCTCATGGTGAGTTCTGCTAAGTGAGACTACAGGATGAGGAGCTGCATGTCTATGATTCAGCAGTAATTTCTGTGCTTTTAGAGAAGAATGGATAGCTCAAGCTTGACCAGGGACACCTTATTAATCCTCCACCTACCCCACACCAAATAGAGATATGCCCTTGGGCATACCACAATAGCGTCCTAAATGAAGCATCAAAATCTTCCAATACTTCCAGGATTCAGGTGATCCTCAGAGCAGCAGAATAATCCTCATATCCCTACTACAACCTGCAAAGTTCATGACACCTCCAAAATCACCTGCACACTTTGGGAGCCGCTTATATTTTCAGGCCAATTGGAAGCTGTTAGGCTGGGGTCCTGTTGCTTAGCAACCTGATGCTCTTTGTGACACAGGAGAGGGACAGTGTAGTTTGCACATATGCCTTCCAAGTACCCTCTAGAATTCTAAGTCACTTTGGAAACTGTGCTGTCTTTGTCTCCTCCACCAGTTCAAATCCCAGTGAGATTTCTTCCCTGAGATTTGTTAACTTGGCATTTCCTGCTGTAAATTTGGAACACCTGGGTAAAGGGATTCCTATTTGGAATTCTGGGAATAATTCAGTTACCCATGGTGTGGTGTGTAGCTTATTCTGCAAAGAAGGCAGAGCTAAAAAGCCTCAATTTGAGAGTTGATATGAGGGTTCTGAAGTAGTGTAACTGTAGGTAGATGACAAGAGAGGGAAAAAGGAAATATAAGTGTCTGCGGCAATAAAAATAACTGGAATGTAAACACAAGTTCAGTATGAAGAATACTTTTTATATTAGACATCTTTAAACAAATGTCTAGAATATGACCCATTAACGCCAACTTGTACAATGGGGGAAGCAATGTAGTTATTTCAGATTATTTGCTTTACTTTCAACATTGCTTTTCTTTATTAAAATATGGTGGATTTTGATGCTTGTATGTTTATGTAGCTTACTGCTAATGTTTAAAATGAATTCAATTCATTGAAAGAATAAAAATGTAAACTACTTATTTAAAAAGTAATAACAATCAGGGAAAAATAATTATCTGCCCATGTGCCATAAAATAAATAAACTCAATTTCATCAGGTAGAACCTCTGTAAAACAATTTGTGGAATAATCTTTTAAAGGATTGCTCAGCAGATTTCTAATTTATCCAGGGGAAGAAAAAGTTGAGATAGATTTAGATGAAAGAGAATAAATATACCTGAAAAGGAATGCATTATTTGATATGAGATGGGACTCTATTCTTGTTTTTTTCCTTTCTACAATTTTAACATTAAAATTGGTATTAACATTTTGCTAGGACTATTGAACATGATTGGGTATGTGTTGGTGTGGGATCAGGCCTGTAGATGACATAGATGGACTACACCCAGATTAATTTTATGATTATGGAAACTTCTTTGTGAATGCATAGGGGAATGTCTCTGTTCATAAGTGAAATATTACAAGAATAATTAAAGAAACTGACATTTTTTACTGATAAATTTCCAATTATTTAAGAAAACATTTTATACTAGCAGTATGAAAAAATGTTTAGACAATGAAGAAGTATATTAAATAAATGAACTTCACATGTGTTGGTTACCCTCCTCATTAAGGGACAGGGAGAGATCATGGTGATATTACACTGACCTGCTTTCATGGAATATTATAAGGGTAGTCACAGGCAGTGCCACTTGGGCATACTCCGTTGGGTATCAGCAAATTTGGGGATGGAGGGATCGGGGAAGTCTTCTTTCTTAGTAAAATCTTGCTTTCTGATCTGGAACAATGTATGTGCAACACCTCTGGTTATTGTCTGCCATGCCCAGCAAAAAGTAATAGGGGAACTTGGGATGATCCTTTGCAGTTACTTTTGGATCATTCTCACTGACAGAACCAGGTTATGTTGGCTCCCACAACAGAGAATTCCATAAGATCCCTGAACATTCCTGGAGTAGGAAACAAACAATACTCATTGTGCAACATTATGGCTGCCCTTTGGGTGTCTACATCCTGGTCCACCATCATGCCTCCAAGATACTGAACATAAAATATAGCAGTCTTTCCACATATCATGTGTTTTCTGCACCATAGGACCACCTTGATTGTCACTCATCATTTAGACTGAGAATGACACTTCTAACCAGCAGTAATAGAGCAAGAAATCCCACCATTAAGACAGCTATGAGCCAATCTTTGTGTTAGCTATAAATAATGGACAGGACAGACACATCAAAGATGTCCAAATTTCTCTAACATACAGTTGGTTCATTGACTGAACATAGGCATGCCTCATGGTGTGTTCTGCTAAGGGAGATTACTGGATTTTGAGATGAATGCATATGAACTAGCAGTAATTTCTGTGCTTTTAGAGAAGAAAGGCAAGCCCAAGCTTTGACAGGGGCATGTCATAAAACCTCCAACTCCCCCACTTCAAAATGAGATTTGCCCTTTGGCATTCCAGGATAGCATCCTAAAGGGAGAGTCAAAACCTCACCATTCTTCTGGTATTCAGGAGTTCCTCAGGGCTGCAGAATCATCTTCATATCCCTACTCCAACCTGCAAAGGCAACAATAACTCCAAAATCACCTGCACACTTGGGGAACTCCTTAAGTTTTCAGACCACAGGTCAGCCATTAGGCTAGGGTCCTGTTGCTTATCAATGATATGCTCTTTTTGAGACAGGACAGGGACAGTGTAAATTGCACATATGCATTCCAAGCACTGGCTAGAACTCTAAGCCATTTTGGAAACTGTGCTGTCTCTGTCTCCTCCACCAGTTTGAGCCCCAGTGTGATTTCTTCCCTGAGTTCTGTTAACTTGGCATTTCCTGCTCTATATTGGGAACACCTGGGTAAGGGGATTCCTATTTAGAGTATGGGGAATAATTCAGGTACCCATGGTGTGGTGTGTAGCTGATTCTGCAAAGAAGGCAGAGCTAAAAAGCCTCAATTTGAAAGTGGATATGAGGGTTGTGAAGTAGTGTAACTGTAGATGACAAGAGTTGGAAAAAGTAAACATAAATGTGTGCAGCATTAAAAAGTACCACAATGAAAATACATGGACAGTATGTAGAGTACTCTTTCTAGTAATAGAAATCTTTAAACAAATGCCTTGAAGATTACACATTAATACAAACTTGTGCAATGGGGGAAGCAAAGTAGTTATTTCATATTATTTGCTTTTCTTCAACTATTCTTTTCTTTATTGAAGTGTGATGGATTTTGATGCTTTTGTGTATTTGTGGCTTATTGCTAATGATTAAAATGGATTCAATTCATTGAAAGTATCAAAATTTAAACTTATTTTAAAAATAATATCCATAAGTGCATACAAATTATTTGCCCATCCATCCTAAAATCCATAAACTCAATCTCATCAGTTAGAACCTCTAAAAAAAACTTGAGGAATATTTTTTAAATGATGGTTCAGCAGTTTTCTAATTTATCCAGATGAAGAAAATAAGAGATAGATTTAGATGAAAGAGAATAAATATACCTGAAAAGGAATGCAATGTTTGATATGAGACTAGACACTATTTTGCTTTGTTCCTTTCTACATTTCTAACATTAATATTACTATTAATGTTTTGCTTGGTCGAGAGTACATGATTGGGTATTTATTGGGCTGGGGATCAGGCCCCTAGATGGCATATATGGACTACAACCAGGTTAATTTAATGATTATGGTAACATTCCTGAGAATGTGAAGGAGAATGTCTCTGTTCTTAAGTGAAATATTACAAGAACAATTAAAGAAACTGACATTTTTTACTGATAAATTTCCAATAATTTAAGAAAACCTTTTTATACTAAGAATATGAAACAATGTAAACACAATGAAGAAGTAAATTAAATAAATGAACTTCATATGTGTTCATTTCCCTCCTCATTAAGGGACAGGAAGAGATTGAGTAGAGATTATATGGACCTGCTTTCATAGGATATTAGAATGGTGGTCACACTCAGTGTCACTTGGGCATTCTCCATTGGTTAACAGCAAATTTGGGAATGGAGAGATCAGGGAAGTCCTCCTTAGCAAAATCTTGCTTTTTCATCTGGAAAAATACATGTGCCAAATTTCTGGTTAATGTCTCCCATGCCCAGCAACAGGTAACAGGGGGACTTGAGGTGATCCTTGGCAGTTACTTGTGGATCATTCTCACTGACAGGGACAGGATATGTTGGCTCCCAGAACAGAGAATTCCCTCAGGGCACTGAATATTCCTGAAGTAAGAACTGTATTCAGTGTGCAATATCATGCCTGCATTTTGGGTGTCTCCATCCTCATCCACCATCATGCCTCAAAGAAACTCAACCCAAATATAGCAGCTTTTCCACATATCATGTGGTTTCTGCACCTCAGGGCCACTTTGATAGTCACTCATCATTTAGACCAAGAATGACACTAATAGAGCAAGAAATCCCACCATTAAGGCAGCCACGAGCTAATCATTGAGTCAGCTACAAACAGTGGACAGAAGAGACACATCAAAGATGTCCAAAATTCTCTAATATTCAGTAGGTTCATTGACTGAACATGGGCATGCCTCATGGGGTGTTCTGCTAAGTGAGATTGCTGGATGCTGACCTGCATGTCTATGATTCAGCAGTAATTTCTGTTCTTCTAGAGAAGAAAGGCAGACCCAAACTTTGACAGTGGCACTTCACTAAACCTCTGCCTTCACCACACCAAATTGGGATTTGCCCTTATGCATACCAGGATAGATTCCTAAAGGGAGAGTCAAAACATCACCATCCATCTGGGATTCAGGTTTTCATCAGGGCTGCAGAATCATCCTCATATCCCTACTCCAAAATGCAAAGGCCACAATACCTCCAAAATCACCCATACACTTGGGAAGTCTCTTACATTTCCAGACCAAAGGGCAGCCATTAGGCTAGGATCCTGTTGCTAAGCAACATGATGCTCTTTGGAACACAGGAGAGGGGGCAGCATGATTTGCACATGTGCATTCCAAGCATGAGCTAGATTTCTAAGCTGCATTGGAAACTGCTGTCTCTGTCTCCTCCAAGGGTTTCAACCCCAGTGTGATTTCTTTCCTGAGTTTTTTTTAACTTGACGTAGCCTGCTGTATATTGGAAACACCTGAGTAAATTGATTCCCATTTGTAGTACTGGGCATATTCAGTTACCCATGGAATGGTGTGTAGCTGATTCTACAAAGAAGGCATAGCTAAAGATCCTTTATTTGAAAGTGGATTTGTGGGTTGTGAAGTAGTGTAACTGTAAGTAGAGGAGAAGAGAGGGAAAAAGGAAACATAAGTGTGTGCAGCAATAAAATTACCCCAATGAAAATATATGGACAGTATGAAGAGTTCTCTTTATAATATTAGAAATCTTTAAACAAAAGTCTTGGATATGAACCATTAATGCAAACTTGTCCAATGCTGGATGCAAAGTGCTTATTTCAGATTATTTGCTTTTCTTCAACTTTTCTTTTCTTTATTAAAATGTGGTTTTTTATTCTTGTTTATTTTTGTAGCTTATTGTTAATGTTTAAAATGAATTCAATTCACTGAAAGAATCAAAATTTAAACTTCTCATTTAAACAATATTTACCATAGGGTCATAGTAATTATCTGGCCACATGACCTAAAATTCATAAAATTAATTTCATCAGGAAGAACCTCTGAAAAAAAAACAACAATTTGAGGAATATTCTTTTAAAGGATGGTTCAGCAGCTTTCTAATTTATCCAACTGATGAAAATAATAGAGATTTAGAAGAAAGAGAATAAATATATCTGGAAAGAAATGCAATATTTGATATGAGACTGGACACTATTTTTGTTTTGTTCCTTCATACATTTCTAACATTACTATTACAACTAACATTTTCCTTGGTTTATACTACATGATTCGGTGTTTGTTGGGTTGGGGATGAGGCCCCTAGATGACATAGATGGACTACAACCAGGTTAATTTAATGATTATGGTAACATACCTGTGACTGCATAGGAAAATGTCTCTGTCTTAAAGTGAAATATTGCAAGAATAATTAAAGAAACTTACGTATTTTTACTGATATATTTCTAATTACTCAGAAAACCTTTCTATACAAGGAATATGACACAATGTTAATACTATGAAGAAGTGAATTAAATAAATCAATTTCCCATGTGTTGGATTCCCTCCTCATTAAGGGACAGGGAGAAAACATGATGAGATTACACTGACCTGCTTTCATGGGATATGAAAAGGGTGGTTACAGTCAGTGCCACTTGGGCATACTCCGTTGGCTGTCAGCAAATTTGGGAAAGGAGTGAACAGGGAAGTCTTCCTTAGCAAAATCTTGCTTTCTGATCTGGAACAATATCTGTGCCACATCTCTGGTTAATGTCTGCCATGCCCAGCAACAGGTAACAGGGGGAATGTGGGTGATCCCTGGCAGTAATTTTTTTATCATTCTCACAGACAGAGCCAGGTTATGTTGGCTCCCACAACAGAGAATTCCCTCAGGGCACTGAATATTCCTGGGGTAAGAAACAAACTATATTCAGTGTGCACCATCATGCCTGCCCTTTTGGGGTCTCCATCCTGTTCCACCATTGTGCCTCCAAGAAACTAAACTAAAAATATTGCCCCATGTCCATGTATCATGTGGTTTCTGCACCACAGTTCTACCTTGATTGTCACTCATCATTTAGTCTGAAAATGACTCTTCTAACAAGAAGTAATATAGCAAGGAATCCCACCATTAAGACAGCCATGAGCCAATACTTGTGTCAGCTATAAACAGTGGACTGAACAGACATATCCAAATGTGCAAATCCCTCTGACTTCCAGTGGCTTCATTAACTGAATATGGGCATGACTCATGGTGAGTTCTGTTAAGTGAGATTGCAGGATACTGAGCCACATGTCTATGAAGAATTGGGAATTTCTGTGCTTTCAGAGAATAGTCAGGTCCAAGCTTCACCAGCATCACTTCACTAATCCTCTGCACACCCCACACCAAATTGGGATTTGCCTTTGGTCACAAAAGTATAGCATCCTAGAGGGAGAGTCAGAATCTCACCTTCCTTCTGGGATTCAGCTGTTCCTCAGGGCTGCAGAATAATCCTCATATCCCTACTCCAACCTGCAAATGCCACAACACCTCCAAAATCACCCACACACTTTGGGAGCCCCTTACATTTTCAGACCACAGGGCAGCCATCAGGCTGGGGTTGTTTTTCTTAGTAACCTGACGCTCTTTGTGACACAGAAGAGGGGCAACATAATTTGTGCATGTGTATTCCAAGCACCCACTACAATTCTAAGACACTTTGGAAACTGTGCTGTCTCTGTCTTATCCACCAGTTCAAACCCAATTGAGATTTCTTCATTGAGTTTTGTTAACTTGGCATTTCCTGCTGTATATTCAGCACACCTGGGTAAATGGATACCTTTTTGGAGTACTGGGAAAAATCCAAAATTCAGTTACCCATGCAAAGAAGCACAGTTAAAAAATGTCTACCTGAAAGTGGATATGAGGGTTGTGAAGTAGTGTAACTGTCACTAGATAACAAGAGAGGGAAAAAGGAAACATAAATGTTTGCAGCAGCAAAAGGTAGCCCAATGAAAATACATGGACAGTATGAAGAGTACTCATTATAATATTAGAAACTATTAAACAAATGCCTTGAAGGTGATCCATTAATGCAAACTTGTGCAATGGGGGAAGCAAAGCAGTTATTTCAGATTATTTGATTTTCTTCAACTTTGCTTTTCTTTATTAAAAGTTTTGGATTTTGATGCTCATGTGTCTTTGTAGCTTATTGCCAATGTTTAAAATAAATTCAGTTCATTGAAAGAAGAAAAATTTAAACTTCTGATTTGAAAAATAACAATAAGTGCATAATAATTATTGGCCCATCCATCTGATCTAAAATTCATAAACTGAATTTCATCAGGAGGAACCTCTGAAAAAAACAATTTAAAGAATATTGTTTTAAAGGATAGTTCAGCAGTTTTCTAATTTATCCAGAAGAAGGATATAATGGAGATAAATTCAGATGAAAGAGAATAAATATACCTGAAAAGAAACACAGTGTTTGATATGAGACTGGACAGTATTTTCATTTTGTTACTTTTTATATTTCTAACACTAATATTACTAATAATGTTTTGCTTGGTCTATAGGACATGAGTGGGTATTTGTTGATTTGGGGATTAGGCCCCTAGATGACATAGAAGCACTACAACCAGCTTAATTTAATGATTGTTGTAATGATCCTATGAATACATAGGAGAGTGTCTCTGTTGTTAATTGAAATTTTAGAAGGGTAATTAAAGAAACTGACAATATCTTTACTGATAAATTTCCAATTAGTAAGAAAACCATTTTATATTAGGAATATGAAACAATGTTAAAATGATGAAGAAGTAAATTAAATAAATACACTTCACATTTATGGGTTTCCTTCCTCATGAAAGTACAGGGTGAGATCATGGTGAGATTAAACTGACCTTCTTTCATGGGATATGAGAAGGGTGGTCACAGTCAGTGGCAATTGGGCATACTCCATAAGGTATCAGCAAATCTGAGAATGTAGAAGTCGGGGATGTCTTCTTCCTTAGCAATAACTTGATAACTGTTCTGGAACAGTGTATGGGACACAACTCTGGATAATACTTGCCATGCCCTGCCACCGGTAATAGGGGGACTTGGGGTGACCATTGCCAGTTACTTGTGGATCACTCTGATAAAGCCAGATTATGTTGGTTCCCAAAACAGAGAATTCTCTCGGGGCACTGCATAATCCTGGAGTAAGAAGCAAACTATATTCAGTGTGCACCATCATGCCTTCCCTTTGGGTGTCTCCATCCTGGTCCACCATTGTGCCTCCAAGAAACTCAACTCAGAATATAAAAGCATTTCCACATATCTTTTGGTTTCTACACCACAGGACAACCTTTATTGTCACTCATCACTTAGACTGAGAATGACACTTCTAACAAGCACTAATAGAGCAAGAAATACCACCACTAAGACAGCCATGAGCCAATCCTTGTGTCAGCTATAAACAGTGGACAGGACAAACACATAAAATATGTCCAAATCCCTCTGAATTCCAGTGGGTTCATTGAGTGATCATGGGCATACTTCATGGTGAGCACTGTTAAGTGAGATTGTGGGATGCTGAGCTGCATGTCTTTGAAAAAGTGGGAATTTCTGTGCTTTTAGAGAAGGAAGGCAGGCCCAAGCTTGGCCAGGGCCACTTCACTAATCCTCCAAATACCTCATACCAAATTGGGATTTGCCCTTGAACACAGCAGTAGATCATACAAAAGGAACAGTCAAAAGCTTATACTTCCTGGATTCAGGTGTTCCTCACAGCTGCAGAGTCATCCTCATATCCCTACTCCAAACTGCAAAGGCCACAACGCCTCCAAAATCACCTGCACAATTTGGGAGCCACTTACATTTTCAGACCACAGGGCAGCCTTTATGCTAGTGTCCTGTTGCTTAGCAACCTGACCCTCTTTGTGACACAGGAGAGGGGAAGTGTAATTTGTGCATGTGCATTACAAGCACCCGCTAGAATTCTAAGCCACTTTGGAAAATGCTGTCTCTGTCTCCTCCACCTGTTTGAACCCAAGAGTGAAATCTTCCCTGAATTTTGTTAACTTGGCACTGCCTGCTGTATATTGGGGCCACCTGGGTAAAGAGACACCTATTTGGAGTTATGGGAAAAATTCAGTTACCCATGTAGTGGTATGTATCTCACTCTGCAAAGAAGGAAGAGCTTAAAAGCCTCTATTTGAAAGTGGATATGAGGGTTGTAAAGTAGTGTAACTGTAACTAGATGACAAGAGAGAGAAAAAGGAAACATAAAGGGGTGCAGCAGTATAAATACCCCAATGAAATTAGATGGAGAGTATGAAGAGTACTCTTTATAATTTAAGAAATCTTTAGACAAATGACTTCAAGAAGACCCATTAATGCAAACTTGTGCAATGAGGGAAGCTAAGTAGATATTTCAGGTTATTTGTTTTTCTTCAACTTTGCTTTTCTTTATTAAAATGGGGTGGACTTTGATGCTTGTGTGTTTTTCTAGCTAATTGCTAATGTATAAAATGAATTCAATTCAATGAAAGAAACAAAATTTAAACTTCTCATTTCAAAAATAATATCCAAAATGCATAATAATTATCTGCCCATCTGTCCTAAAATTCATAAACTGAATTTCATCAGGAAGAACCTCTGAAAAAAAAATTTGAGCTATATTCTTTTAAAGGATGGTTCAGAAGTTTTCTAATTTAACCAGATGAAAGAAAAATAGAGATTGATTCAGATGAAAGAAAATAAATATACCTGAAAAATATATGTTTGATATGAGACTGGATACTAGTTTTGTTTTGTTCCTTTCTATATTTCTAATATTAGTATTACTAGAAACATTTTTCTTGGTATATAGGACATCAGAGTGTATTTATTGACCTGGGAATCAGGCCCCTATGTGACATAGATGCACTACAATCAGGTTATTATAATGATTGTGGTAATGTTCCTGTGAATATGTAGGAGAATGTCTCTGTTCTTAAGTGATATATTACAAGAGCAATTAAGGAAACTGGCAGTTTGTTTACTGATAAATTTCCAATTATTAAAAAAACCTTTTTATATTAGGAATATGTAAAAATGTTAACACAATGAAGAAGTAAGTTATATAAATGGAATTCACATTTGTTGATTTCTCTCCTCAAGAAGGCAGAGGGTGAAATCATGGTGAGATTACACTGACCAGCTTTCATGGGATATGAGAAGGGTGATCACAGTCACTGCCACTTGGGCATACTCCATTGGGTATCAGCAAATTATGGAATATAAGGATCAGTGATGTCTTCTTCCTTAGCAAAACTTTGGTACAGATCTGGAAAAATGCATGGGCCACATATCTGGTTAATGTCTGTCATGCCCAGCAAAATGTAGTATGGGGACTTGGTGTGATCCTTGCCTGTTAATTGTGGATCATTCTCACTGACAGAGCCAGGTTATGTTGGCTCCCACAACAGAGAATTCCCTCAGGGAACTGAATATTCCTGGAGGAGGAAACAAACTATATTCAGTGTGCAACATCATGCCTGCCCTTTGGGTGCCTCCATCCTGGTCCACCATCGTGCCTTAAAAACTCAACTCAAAATATAGCAACCTGTCTACACATCATGTGTTTTCTGCACCACAGTACCACCTTGATTGTCACTCATAATTTAAACAGAGAATGACACTTCTTAAAAGCACTAATAGAGAAAGAAATCCACCATTAAGACAGCCATGAGCCAATCCTTGTGGCAGCTCTAAGCTGTAGACAGGACAGACACATAAAATATGTCCAAATCTCTCTGACTTCCAGTGGGTTCATTGAATGATCATGGGCCTGCCTCATGGTGAGCACTGCTAAGTGAGATTGTGGGATGCTGAGCTGCATGTCTATGAAAAACAGGAAACTCTGGGCTTGCAGAGAAGAAAGGCAGGCCCAAGCTTGGCCAGGGTCACTTCACTAATCCTCCACACACCCCACACCAAATTGGGATTTGCCCTTGTGCACACCAGTATTGCATACTAAAGGGAGAGTCAAAAGCTCACTATACTTCCTGGATTCAGGTGTTCCTCAGTGCTGCAGAATCACCCTCATATCCCTGCTCCAACCTGCAAAGGCCACAACACCTCCAAAATCACCTGCACAATTTGGGAACCCCTTACATTTTCAGACCACAGGGCAACCTATATGCTAGTGTCCTGTTGCTTAGCAACCTGATGCTCTTTTTGACACAGGAGAGGGGAAGCATAATTTGTGCATGTGCATTACAAGCACCCGCTAGAATTCTAAGCCACTTTGCAAACTGTGCTTTCTCTGTCTCCTCCACTGGATCAAGCCCAAGGGAGATTTATTCCCTGAGTTTTGTTAACTTGGCATTTCCTGCTGTATATTGGGCACACCTGGGGAAAGGGACACCTATTTGGAGTACTGGGTAAAATTCAGTTACCCATGTAGAGGTGTGTAGCCAATTTTGCCAAGAAGGCCCAGCTGAAAAGCCTCTATTTTAAAGTGGATGTGAGCATTGGGAAGTAGTGTAACTATACTTAGATGACAAGGGAGGGAAAAAGGAAACATGAGTTTGTGCAGCAGAAAAAGGTACCCCAATGAAAATACATGGACAGTAGGAAGAGTACTCTTTATAATGTAAGAAATCTTTAAACAAATGCCTTAAAGATGACACATTAATGCAAACTTTTGCAATGGGAGAACAAAAGTTGATATTTCAGATTATTTGTTTACTTCAAATTTGCTTTTCTTTATTAAAATTTGGTGGATTCTGATGCTTGTGGGTTTTTGTAGCTCATTGCTAATGTTTAAAAAGAATTAAATTCATTGAGAGAAACAAAATTTTAACTTCTCCTTTAAAAAATGATAGCCATAAGGGGATAATAATTATCTGCCTATCCAACCTAAAATTCATAAACTCAATTTCATGAGAAAAATCCCTGAAAAAAAAAAAGAATTTTGGGAATATTCTTTTAAAGAATGGTTCAGCAGTTTTCTTATTTATCCAGATGAAGGAAATAATAGATAGATTCAGATGAAAGAGAATAAATATACCAGAAAAGAAATTGAACATTTGTTATGAGACTGGATATTACTGTTGTTTTGTTTCTGTCTATATTTATAACATTAGTATTACTATTAATGTTTTGCTTGGTCTATAGGACATGAGTGGGTATTCGTTGAGCTGGGGATCAGGCACCTAGATGACATAGATGGACTACAACCAGGTTAATTTAATGTTTGTGGTAACGTTCCTGTGAATATGTAGGAGAATGTATATGTTCCTCAGGGAAATATTACAAGAGACATTAAGGAAACTGAGAATTTTTTCCTAATATATTTCAAATTATTTAAGTAAACTTTTTGCATTAGGTATATGAAACAATGTTAACATGATGAAAAAGTAAATTATATAAATGGAATATGCATTTGTTGGTTTCCCTTTTCATGAAGACACTGGGTAAGATCATGGTGAGATTACACTGACCTGCTTTCATGGGTTATCAGAAGGGTTGTCACAGTCAGTGCCACATGGACGTCATCCATTGGGTATCAGCAAATTTGGGAATGCAGGCATAGGGGATGTCTTCTTCCTCAGCAAAAACTTGCTTTCTGATCTGGAACAATATATGTGCCACATCCAAAGTTAATAGCTGCCGTGCCCAGCAATGGGTATTAGGGGGACTTGGGGTGATCCTTGCCAGTTACTTGTGGATCATTCTCACTGACAGAGCCAGGTTATGTTGGTTTCCACAATGGAGAATTCCCTCAGGGCACTGAATATTCATGGAGTAAGAAACAAACTGTATTCAGTGTGCACCATTATGCCTGTCTTTGGATGTCTCCATCCTGGTCCACCATCATGCCTCCAAGATACTGAACACAAAACATAGCAGCCTGTCCACATATCATGTGGTTTCTCCACCACAGGGCCACCTTGATTGTCACTCATCATTTAGACTGAGAATGACACATGTAACAAACACTAATAGAGCAAGAAAACCTACCATTAAGACAGCCATGAGTCAATCCTTCTGTGAGCTATAAACAGTGGACAAGACAGACTCATCAAGGATTTCCAGATTTCTCTAACTTCCAGTGGGTTTACTGAATGAACATGAGCAAGCCTCATGGTGAGTTCTGCTAAGTGAGATTGTGAGATGCTGAGCTCCATGTCTATGAACCAATGGGAATTTCTGTGCTTTTATAAAAGAAAGGCAGGCCCAAGCCTGGCCAGGGACACTTCACTAAACCTCCACCTACACCACACCAAATTGGGATTTCCCTATGTGCACAGTACTATAGCATCCTAAAGGGAGAGTCAAAAGCTCACCATCCTTCTGGGATACAGGTGTTCCTCAGGGCTGCAGAATCATCCTAATATCCCTACTCCACCCTGCAATGGCAACAACACCTCCAAAATCACCTGCACACTTTTGGAACTGTCCGGCGCCGCCCCACTCGACCCCTGTTCCCCGGCCGGCGAGGGGAGAAACAAGGGATGAGAGAGAGAGAGAGATGCAGACCACGCAAACTGACCTGGCTGGAAGTCACGACTCGAGCCACACGGCGGTTGCGAGAGCAAGTCTTTTACTGAAGCTAGATAAGCATTCTCTGTTACAGGTTTCCACGCGGGGCAAAGTGCCTCGCGGGAGAGCAGCCTCGATGTGGCCGTCAGGTATGGCTCCTAGTGGGCTGTCTCCCCGAGGTTCGCTTGGGCAAACTCTTAAGTACTCTACTCATAACCAATGATCTAGCGCCGCGCATATGCACTCAATTGGGAGATAGGAATAGTGAGTGTGCACGTCATAAGCGGAAGCAGGATATGGGCGCCATCTTGGCTCATTCGATGGGCGGGGGGACTTTGGAGCAGGTTTACAGCGCATGCGCTATGCCCGT
>KN188233.1:167680-221753 GCA_000164785.2 Choloepus hoffmanni | reverse complement strand
AGATGAACTTCCGGACTGCCCCATGATTGCAGTCGGCACTATACTTCAGTCACTCGGAGAGCTCTTCCGAGTCCCCCGGGGTCACCTGAAAACCCACGGGCCCTAACTATCATGTAATAAGACGCACTCACCTTCTCGCGTTGATCAGGCGCGGGAAGTCCGCCGTAAGCTCGATGCGCAGCGCTGCTCTCCTCACAGAGGGACCGTCGAGAGCGAGGCAGGAGGAGGAGCGTTCCCCGTACGGGCCACCACTTGTCCGGCGCCGCCCCGCTCGACCCCTGTTCCCCGGCCGGCGAGGGAGAAACAAGGGATGAGAGAGAGAGAGAGATGCAGACCACGCAAACTGACCTGGCTGGAAGTCACGACTCGAGCCACAAGGCGGTTGCGAGAGCAAGTCTTTACTGAAGCTAGATAAGCATTCTCTGTTACAGGTTTCCACACGGGGCAAAGTGCCTCGCGGGAGAACAGCCTCGATGTGGCCGTCAGGTATGGCTCCTAGTGGGCTGTCTCCCCGAGGTTCGCTTGGGCAAACTCTTAAGTACTCTACTCATAACCAATGATCTAGCGCCGCGCATATGCACTCAATTGGCAGATAGGAATAGTGAGTGTGCACGTCATAAGCGGAAGCAGGATATGGGCGCCATCTTGGCTCATTCGATGGGCGGGGGGACTTTGGAGCAGGTTTACAGCGCATGCGCTATGCCCGTCCCGGGAGACGGCTCTCCACATGGAACCAATTACATAGTCAGACCATAGGGTAGCCATTAGGTTAGGGTCTGATTCCTTAGTACCCTGATGCTTTTTCTGACACTGGAGAGTAGAGTAATTTGTACATGTGCATTCCAAGCACCCTCTGGGAATGTAAGCCACTTTGGAAAATGTGCTGTCTCTTTCTCCTCCACAGGTTCTAGCTCAAGTGAGATTTCTTCCCTGAGTTTTTTTAACTTGGCATTTCCTGCTGTATTTTGGACAGATGTTGGTAAGGTTCACCTATTGATTGCACTGGGAAAAATTCAGTTTCCCATGTAGTGGTGTGTTGCTGATGCTGCAAAGAAGGCAGGTTGAAAATACTTGATATGAAAGTGGATATGAGGGTTGTGAAGTAGCATAACTGTAGCTACATGATAAGAGATTGAAAGAGGAAACATAAGTCTGTGCAGCAGAAAAAGTTACCCCAATGAAAATACATGGATAGTATGAAGAGCACACTATATAATATAAGAAATCTTTAAACAAATGCCTTGAAGATGACCCATTAATGCAAACTTGTGCAATGGGAGAAGCAAAGTAGTTATTTCAGATTATTTGCTTTTCTTCAACTTTGCTTTTCTTTATTAAAATATGGTGGGTTTTGATGCTTCTGTGTTTTTGTAGCTTATTGGTAATGTTTAAAATGAATTCAATTCACTGAAAAATCAAAATTTAAGCTTCTCATTTAAACTTGATAACCATAAGGGGATAATAATTATCTGCCCCTCTGACTGAAAATTCATAAACTCAATTTCATCAGGAAAAACACCTGAAAAAAAATTTGAGGAATATTCTTTTAAATGATTGTTCAGCAGTTTTCTTATTTATCCAGATGAAGGAAATAATAGAGATAGATTCAGATGAAATAGAATAAATACACCTGAAAAGAAATGCAATGTTTAATATGAGACTGGACACTATTTTTGCTTTGTTCCTTTCTATATTTCTAACATTAATATTACTTTAATGATTTGCTATGTCTGTAGGACATGAGTGGATATTTGCTTAGCTGGGGATCAGGCCACTAGATGACATAGATGGACTACAACCAGGTTAATTTAATGATTGTGGTAACATTCCTATGAATATGTAGGAGAATGTCTCTGTTCCTAAGTGAACTATTACAAGAGTAGTTAAAGAAACTGACAATTTGTTTACTGATATATTTCCAATTATTAAAGAAAAAGTTTTTATATAAGGAATATGAAACAATGTTAACAGGATGAAGAAGTAACTTAAATAAATGAACTTCTCATTTGTTGGTTTCCTTCCTCATGAAGACACATGGTGAGAACATGGTGAGATTACACTGACCTGCTTTCATGGGATATAAGTAGGGTGGTCACAGTCCATGCCACTTGGGCATACTCCATTGGGTATCAGCAAATTTGGGAATGTAGGCATCAGGGATGTCTTCTTCCTTGGCAAAATCTTGCTTTCTGATCTGGAAGAATATATTCACCACATCTCTGGTTACTATCTGCCATGCCCAACAACAGGTAATAGGGTATTGTTGTGATCCTTGCTAGTTAGTTGTGGATAATTCTCAATGACAGAGCCAGATTATGCTGGCTCTAATATCAGAGAATTTCCTCAGGGCACTGAATATTCTTGGAGTAAGAAACAGACTATATTCAGTGGGCACCATCATACTTGCAATTTGGGTGCCTCCATCCAGGTCCACCATCCTCCCTCCAAGAGACTCAGCTCAAAATATAGCAGCCTGCCCCCATATCATGTGGTTTCTGCACCAAAGGACCACCCTGATTGTCACACATAATTTAGACAGAGAATGACACAACTTACAAGCACTAATAGAGCAAGAAATCCCACAATTCACACAGCCATGAGCCAATCCTTGTGTCAGCTATAAAGAGTGGACAGGACAGACACATCAAAGATGTCCAAATTTCTATGACTTCCAGTGGGTTCATTGACTGAACATGGGCCAGCCTCATGGTGAATTTGTCTAAGTGAGATTGCAGGATGCTGAGCTGCATATCTATGATCCAACAGGAATTTCTGTGCTTATATAGAAGAAAGACAGGCACAAGCTTGGCTTGGTCACTTCACTAAACCTCTGCCTACCCCACACCTAATTGGTATTTGCCCTTGGACATACCAGTATAGCATCCTAAAGTGAGAGTCAAAAGCTCACCTTCCTTCCATGGATTCAGGTGTTCCTCAGGGCTGCCGAATCATCCTCATATACCTAGTCCAAACTGCAAATGCCACAATACCTCCAAAATAACCTGCACACTTTGGGAGCTCCTTACATTTTCAGACCACAAGGCAGGCATTAGGAAAGTGACCTGTTGCTTAGCAACCTGATGCTCTCTGTTACACAGAAGAGGGGCAGCATAATTTGTGCATGCACATTCCAAGCACCTGCTAGAATTCTAAGCCACTTTGGAATTTGTGCAGTCTCTGTCTCCTTCACAGATTTGATCACTAGTGAGAATTCTTCCCTGAATTCTGTTAAGTTGGCATTTCCTGCTGAATCTGGGGCACAACTTGGTAAAGGGACACCTATTTGGAGTACTGGGAAAAATTGAATTACACATGTAGTATTTTGAGGCTGATTCTTCAAAGAAGGTGCAGCTGAAAAGCCTATATGTAGGTGGATATGAGGGTTGTGAAATAGTGCAACTGTAGATGGATGACATGAGAGGAATAAAGAAACATAATTGTGTGCAGCAGTAAAAGGTTATCCAATGAAAATACATTGACTGTATGAAGAGTACTCTTTATAATATAAGAAATCTTCATACAAATACCTTGAAGATGAACCATTAATGCAAACTTGTGCAATGGGGGAAGCAAGCTAGTTATTTCAGATTATATTCTTTTCTTCAACATTGCTTTTCTTTAATAAAATGTGGTGGAATTTTATGCTTCTGTGTTTTTGTAGCTTATTGCTACTATTTAAAATTAATTCAATTCATTAAAAGAAACAAAATTTAAACTTCTCATTTAAAAATAATAACCATAAGGACATAATTGTCTGCCCTTCTGACATAAATTCATAAACTAAATTTCATCAGAAGAACCTTGGAAAAATAACAATTTGAGGAATATTCTTTTAAAGGATGTTTCAGCATTTTTCTAATTTATCCAGATGGAGAAAATAGTAGAGACAGATTCAGATGAAAGAGAATAAATATAGCTGAAAAGAAATGCAATGTTTGATATGAGACTGGACACTATTTTGGTTTTGTCCCTTTCTATATTTCTGACATTAATATTAATTTTGGCCTTTTGATTGGTCTATAGAACATGACTGGGTATTTGTTGAGCTGGAGATCAGGACCCTAGATGACATAGATGGACTACAACTAGGTTAATTTAATGATTGTGTTATTATTCCTGTGAATACATAGGAGAATGTCTCTGTTCTTAAGTGAAATATTACAAGAATAAAGAAACTGACAATTTGTTTACTGATGTTTCCAATTATTAAAGAAATATTTATAGTAGGAATATGAAACAATGTTAACATGATAAAGAGGTAAATTAAATAAATGGAATTCATATTTTTTGGTTTCCCTCCTCATGAAGTCACAGTGTGAGATCATGGTGAGATTACACTGAACTGTTTTCATGGGATATGAGAAGGGTGGTCACAGTCAGTGCCACTTGGGCATAATCCATTGGTTATCAGCAAATATGGAAATGTAGAGATCAGGGATGTCTTCTTCCTTAGCAAAATCTTGCTTTCTGATGTGGAATATTATATGTGTCACATCTCTGGTTAATGTCTGCCATGTCATGTAACATGTAATATGGGGAATTTGTGTGATCCTTACCAGTTAATTGTGGATCATTCTCACTGACAGAGCCAGCTTATGGTGGCTCCAATAACAGAGAATTCCCTCCAGGTGCTGAATATTCCTGGAGTAAGAAACAGACTATATTCAGTGGGCATGATCGTGCCTGCAATTCTCGTGCCTCCATCCTGGTCCACCATAGTCCCTCGAAGAGACTCAGCTCAAAATATTGCAGCCTGTCCACATATCATGTGGTTTCTCCACCACAGGAACACCTTGATTTTCACTCATATTTAGACCAAGAAAGACACTTTAAAAAGCACAAATATAACAAGAAATTCCACCATTAATACAGCCATGAGTCAATCCTTGTGTCAGCTATAAACAGTGAACAGGACAGACACATCAAAAAAGTCCAAATTTTTTTGACTTACAGTGGATTCATTGACTGAACATGGGAAAACCTCAAGGTGAGTTCTGCTCAGTGAGATTGCAGGATGCTGAGCTGCATGTCTATGAGCCAATGGGAATTTCTGTGCTTTTAGAGAAGAAAGGCAGGCCTAAGCTTGGCCAGGGTCACTTCATTAAACCTCTGCCTACACCACAACAAATTGGGATTTGCCCTTGGGCATTCTATTATAGCATCCTAAAGGGAGATCCAAAAGCTCACCACCCTTCCAGGATACAGGTGTTCCTCACAGCTGCATAATCATCCTCTTATCCCTACTGCAACCTGCAAAGGCCACAACACCTCCAAAATCACCTGAACACTTTGGGAACTCATTAGATTTTCAGACCACAGGGCAGACATGAGCCTAGGGTCCTGTTGCTTAGAAACCTGACACTTTGTGACACAGAAGGGGGCCAGCATAATTTGCTCATGTGAATTCCAAGCACTGGCTAGAATTCTAAGCCGCATTGGAAACAGTGCTGCCTGTGTCTCCCCCACCAGTTTGAGCTCATTTGTGTTCTCTTCCCTGAGTTTTGTTAACTTGGCATTTCCTGCTGTATATTGGGCCCAACTGGGTAAAGGGACACCTATTTGGAGTACTAGGAAAAATTCAGTTGCACATGTAGTGGTGTGTAGCTGATTCTACAAAGTAGGAATAGCTAAAAAGCCTCTATGTGAAAGTTGATATGAGGGTTGTGAAGTCATGTAACTGTAACTAGATTACAAGAGAGGGAAAAAGAAGTGTGTGCAGCAGTAAAAGGTACCCCAATGAAAATACATGGACAGTATGAAGAATACTCTAATATAAGAAATCTTTAACCAAATTCCTTGATGATGACCCATTAATGCAAATTTGTGCAATGGGGAAGCAAAGTACTTATTTCAGATTTTTGCTTTTCTTCAACTTTGCTTTTCTTTATTAAAATGTGGTGGATTTTGATGCTTGTGTGATTTTGTAGCTTATTGCTAATGTATAAAATGAATTCAATTCATTGAAAGAAACAAAATTTAAACTTCTCATTTAAAAATGTATAACCATAAGGGTTTAATAATTATCTGCCCATTTGACCTAAAATTCATAAGCTCAATTTCATCAGGAGGAACCTCTGAACAAAGAACAATTTGAGGAATATTCTTTTAAAGGATGATTCAGCAGTTTTCTAATTTATCCAGATGAAGGAAATAATAGAAATAGATTCAGATGAAAGAGAATAAATATACCTGAAATGAAATGCAATGTTTCATATGAGATTGGGCACTATTTTTGTTTATTCCATTCTATATTTCTACCATTAATATTACTATTAAAGTTTTGCTTGGTCTACACAATAGAGTGGTTGTATAGCTGGGGATCAGGCCCCTAGATGACATAGATGGAGTATACCAGATTAATTTAATGATTGTGGTAATGTTCCTAAGAATATATAGGAGAAAATCTCTGTTCTTCTGTGAAATATTACAAGAGTAATTACAGAAACTGACAATTTGTTTACTGATAAATTTCCAATTACTAAAAAAACATTTTTATATGTGGAAAATGAAACAATGTTAACATGATGAAAAAGAAAATTAAATAAATGTACTTCATATTTGTTGGTTTCCTTCCTCATGAATCCACAGCATGAAATCATGGTCAGATTACACTGATCTGCCTTAATAGTTTATTAGAAGGGTGGTCACAGAAAATGCCACTTGAGTATACTCCATTGGGTATCAGCTAATATGTTGATGTAGAGATCAGTGATATCTTCTTCCTTAGCAGAATCTTGCTTTCTGATCTGGGACAATATATGGGTCACATGTCTGGTTAATGTCTACCATATCCACCAACAGGTTGTAAGGGGACTTCCAGTGATCCTTGCTGGTTACTTCTTGATCATTCTCACTGACCAAAACAGGTTATATTGGAGCCCATAATGGAGAATTCCCTTAGGGCTCTGACTATTCCTGGAGTAAGAAACAAACTACATTCAGTGTGCACCATCAAGCCTGCCCTTTGGGTGTCTCCATCCTCATCCACCATCGTGCCTCCAAGAAACTCAACTCAAAACATAGCTGCCTGTCAATATATCATTTGGTTTCTGCACCACAGGATCACCTTGATTGTCACTTATCATTTAGACTGAGATTGAAACTTCTAACAAGCACTAACAGAGCAAGAAATCCCATCATTACAACAACCATGAGCCAATCTTTGTGTCAGCTATAAAAAGTGGACAGGACAGAGACATCAAAGATGTCCAAATTTCTCTGACTTCCAATGGGTTCACTCACTGAACATGGGCAAGCCTCATGGTGAGATTTGCTAAGTGAGACTGCGAGATGCTGAGCTGCATGTCTATTATCCAATGGAAATTTCTGTGCTTTTAGAGAAGAAAGGAATGCCCAAGCTTGACAAGGGTCATTTCACTAAACCACCACTTACCCCACACAAAATTGGGATTCACCCTTGGGCATATCAGTATAGCATCATAAAGTGAGAGTCAAAATCTCACCATCTTTCTGGGATTCAGGTGTTCCTTATGCTGCAGACTCATCCTCATAGCAGTACTCCAACCAGCAAAGGGCACAACACCTACCAAATCACCTGCAAATATTGGGAGCCCTTTACAATTTTAGACCACATGTCAGCCATTAGGCTAAAGTCCTGTTGCTTAGCAACCTGATGCTCTTTGTGACACCGGAGAGGGGCAACATAATTTGGGCATGCACCTCCCAAGCAGCCATTAGAATTCTAAGGTGCTTTGGAAACTGCTGTCTCTGTCTCTTCCACCAGTTCAAGCCCAAGTGAGATTTCTTCCCTGAGTTATATTAGCTTGGCATTTCCTGCTGTATATTGGGCACAACTGGGTAGAGGTACACCTATTTGAAGTACTGGGAAAAATTCAGTCACACATGTATTCGTGTGTAGCTGATTATGCAAAGAAGGCACAGCTAAAAAGCCTCTATTTGAAAGTGAATATGAGGGTTGTGAAGTAATATGACTGTAACTACATGACAAGAGAGGGAAAAAGGAAACATGTGTGAGTGCAACAGTAAGAAGTACCCTGAGGAAAATACATGGACAGTATGAAGAGTACTTTTACAATATAAGAAATCATTAAACAAATACCTTGTAGATGATGCATTAATGCAAGCATGTGCAATGGAAGAAGCAAAGTATTTATTCCAGATTATTTGCTTTTCTTCAACTTTGCTTTTCTTTATTAAAATTTGGTTGATTTTGATGCTTATGTGTTTTTGTAGCTTATTGCTAACATTTAAAATGAATTCAATTCATTGAAAGAAACAAAATTTAACTTCTGTTTTAAAAAAATAATAAACATGATGGCCTAATAATTATCTGCCCATCCGACCTAAAATTCATACACTCAATTTCTTCCTGAAGAAACTCTGAAAAAAAAAAAAACAGTATGAGGGATATTCTTTTAAAGGATGGTTCAGCATTTTCCTAATTTATCCAGATGAAGGAAATAACAGAGATAGATTCAGATGAAAGAGAATAAATGTACCTTAAAAGAAATGCAATGTTTGATATGAGACTTGACACTATTTTTGTTTTGTTTCTTTCTATATTTCTAACATTAATATTACTACAAAATTTTTTCTTAGGCTGTAGGACATGAGTGGGTATTTGTTGAGCTGGGGATAAGGCCACTAGAAGACATAGATGGACTACAACCAGGTTAATTTAATTATTGTGGTAATGTTCCTATGAATACATAGGAGAATATCTCTGTTCTTAAGTGAAATATTAGAAGAGCAATTAAAGAACCTGATGATTTGTTTACTGATATATTACCAATTATTAAATAAAACATATTTATGTTAGGAATATGAATCCATTTTAACATGATGAAGAAGTAACTTAAATAAATGCCCTTCTCATTTCTTGGTTTCCGTTCTTGTGAAGATGCATGGTGAGATCATGGTGAGATTACACTGACATGCTTTCATAGGATATGAGAAGGGTGGTCACATTCAGTGTCACTTGGGCATACCCTGTAGGGAATCAGCAAAATTGTGAATGTAGAGATCTGGGATGTCTTCTTCCTGAGCAAAATCTTGCTTTCTGATTTGGAACCATATATAAGCCACATCTCTTGTTAATGTCTGCCATGCCCAGTAACAGGTTATAGGGGGACTTGGGGTGATCCTGGCCAGTTACTTGTGGATCATTCTCACAGACCAAACAAGGTTATGTTGGCTTTCATAACAGAATTCCCTCAGGGCACTGAATATTCCAAGAGTAAGAAACAAACTCTATTCAGTGTGCAGCATCATGCTTGCAGTTTAGGAGTCTCCATCCTGGTCCACCATCGTGCCTCCAAGAATCTCATCTCAAAGTATACTAGCCTGTCAACATATCATGGGTTTCTGCACCACAGGACAACCTTGATTGTCACTCATCATTTAGACATACAGTGACACTTCTAATAAGAAGTAATAGAGACAGAAACCCAGCTATTAAGACAGCCACGAGCCAATCTGTGTGTCAGCTATAAACAGTGGACAGGACAAGCACATCAAAGATGTCCAAATTTCTGTGACTTCCATTGGGTTCATTGACTGAACACAGGCATGCCTCATGGTGGGTTCTGCTAAGGGAGATTGTGGGATGCTGAGCTGAATGTTTATTGTAAAGCAGGAATTTCTGTGCTTTTAGAGAATTAATGCATTCCCAAATAGGCCAAGGTGACTTCACTAAACCTCCACCTACCACACTTCAAATTGGTATTTGCCCTTGGGCATACCAGTATAGAATCCTAAATGGAGAGTCAAAAGCTCACCATCCTTCTGGGATTCAGGAGTTCCTCAGGGCTGCAGAATAATCCTCCTATCCCTATTACAATCTGCAAGGGCCACAACATCTCCAAACTCACCTGGCCCCTTTTGGAGCCCCTTATATTTTCAGACTTCAGGGCAGCCATTAGGGTAGAGTCCTGTTGCTTAGCAACCTAAAGGTATTTGTGACACAGGAGAGGGGCAGTGTAATTTGTGCATGCACATTCCAAGCACCTCTAGAATTCTAAGCCACTTTGGAAACTGTGCTGTCTCTGTCTCCTCCACTAGTACAAGCCCAAGTGAGATTTCCTCCCTGAGATTTGATAACTTGGCATTTCCTGCTGTATATTGGGCACACCTGGGTGAAGGGACACCTATTTAGAGTACTGGGAAAAATTCAGTTACCCATGTAGTGCTGTGTAGGTGATTTTGCAAAGAAGGCACATCTAAAAATGCTCATTTGCAAGTGGATATGTGGGTTATGAAGTAGTGTAAGTGTAAGTAGATGATAAGTGAAGGAAAAAGGAAACATAAGTGTGTGCAGCAGTAAAAATTACCCCAATGGAAGTAGATGGAGAGTATGAAGAGTACTCTTTAAAATATAAGAAGTCTTTAACAAATGTCTTGAAGATGACCCATTAATGCAAACTTGTGCTATGGGTGAAGCAAAGTAGTTATTTCAGAATATTTGCTTTTCTTCAACTTTGCTTTTCTTTATTATAGTGTGGTGGATTTTGATACTTGTGTGTCTTTGTAGCTTATTGCTAATGTTTAAGATGAATTCAATTCATTGAAAGAAACAAAATTTAAACTTCTCATTTAAAAACTAATAACCATAAGGGTGTAATAATTATCAGCCCATCCATCCAAAATTCATAAACTCAACATCAGGAGGAGCCTCTGGAGAAAAAAAACAGTTTGATTTATAGTCTCTTAAAGGATATTTCAGCAGATTTCTAGTTTAACAAGATGAAGGAAATAAGAGAGATAGTTTCAGATGAAAGAGAATAAATATACCTGAAAAGAAATGCAATGTTTGTTATGAGACTGGACACTATTTTTGATTTGTTCCTTTCAATATTTCTAACATTAATATTATTATTAACATTTTCCTTGGTCTACAGAACATGAGTGGGTATTTATTGAGCTGTTGATAAGGCTACTAGATGACATAGATGGGCTACAACCAGGTTAATTTAATGATGGTTTTAACATTCCTGTGAATACATAGGAGATTGTCTCTGTTCTTAAGTGAAATATTACAAGAATAATTAAAGAAACAGATTACACAGAATGCTTTCATGGGATATGAGAAGGGTGGTCACAGACAATGCCACTTGGGCATACTCCTTTGGTTATCAGCAAATTTGGGGATTTAGTGAGTGTGGATGTCTTCTTCCTGAGCAAATCTTGCTTTCTGCTCTGGAACCATATATGTGATACATGTCTAGTTAATGCCTGCCATTCCAAGTAACAGGTAATAGGGGGACATGGGGTGATCCTGGCCAGTTACTTGTGGATCATTCTCACTGACCAAACCAGGTTATGTTGGCTTCCATAAATGAGAAATCCCTCAGGGCACTGAATATTCCTGGAGAAAGAAACAAACTATACTCATTGTAAAGCATCATGCCTGCCCTTTGGGAGTCTCCATCTTGGTCCATCATCATGTCTCCAAGATACTCAACCCAAAATACAGCAGCCTGTCCACATATCATGTGGTTTCAGCACCACAGGATCACCTTGGTTGTCACTCATCATTTACATCAAAAATGATGCTTCTAACAAGAACCAATAGAGCAAGAAATCCCACCATTAAGACAGCCATGACTCAATCCTTTGGACAGCTATATACAGTGGACAGAACAGACACATCAAAGATGTCCAAATTTCTCTGACTTCCAGTGAGTTCATTGACTGAACCTGCTCAAGCCTCATGGTGAGTTCTGAGATTCTGGGAAGCTGAGCTGCATGTCTATGATTCAACAGGAATTTCTGTGCTTATAGAGAAGAAAGGCATGCCGAAGCTTGGCAAGGGTCATTTCACTAAACCTCTGCCTACCACACACCGAAGTGGTATTTGCCTTTGGGCAAACCAATATAGCACCCTAAAAGGAGAGTCAAAAGCTCACCATTGTTCTGGGATTCAGGAGTTTCTGAGAGATGCAGAATCATCCCCCTAGATGTAATAAAACATGCAAAGGCCACATCTCCAACCTCACCTGCACACTTTGGGAGCTGCTTATATTGTCAGACCACAGGACAGCCATTAGGCTAGGGTACAGTTGCTTAGCAACATAAAGGTATTTGTGACACAGGAGAGGGGCAGCATAATTTGCACATGTGCATTCCAAGCACCCACTAGAATTATACACTGCTTTGCAAACTGTGCTATGACTCCTCACCCAGTTCAAGCCCAAGTGGAATTTCTTCCCTGAGTTCTGTTAACTTGGCATTTCCTGCTGTGTAGTGGGCACACCTAGGTAAAGAGGAAACTATTTGGAGTACTAGGAAAAATTCAGTTAACCATGTAGTGGTTTGTAGCTGATTCTGCAAAGAAGGCACACCTAATAAGATTCAATTTAAAATTGGATATGAGGGTTGTGAAGTAGTGTAACTGTAAGAAGATGACAAGAGAAGGAAAAAGGAAACATAATTGTGTGCAGCAGTAAAAATTATCGCAATGAAAATGCATGGACAGTATGAAGAGTGCTCTTTATAATATAAGTAATCTTTAAACAAATGCCTTGATGATGACCCATTAATGCAAATTTGTGCAATGGTGGCAGCAAAATTTTTATTTCAGATTTTTTTGCTTTTCTTCAACTTTGCTTTTCTTTATTAAAATGTGGAGGATTTTGATGCTTGTGTGTTTTTGTAGCTTATTGCTAATATATAAAATGAATTCAATTCATTGAAAGAAACAAAAATTAAACTTCTCATTTAAAAATAATAACCATAAGGGCATAATAATTATCTGTCCATGTGACCTAAAATTCATAAACTCAGTTTCATCAGGGAGAACCTCTGGAAATAAAACAATTTGAGGAATATTGTTTTAAAGGATGGTTCAGCAGTTGTCTAATTTATCCAGATAGGGAAATAATAGAGATAGAGGCAGATGAAAGAGAATAATCATGAAAAGAAATGCAACATTTGATATGAGACTGGACACTATTTTTGTTTGTTCCTTTCTACATTTCTAACATTAATATTACTATTAAAGTTTTGCTTGGTCTACAGGACATGAGTGGGTGTGTGTTGATCTGGGGATCAGGCCCCTAGATGACATGGAGTATGAGCAGGTTAATTTAATGATGGTGGTAACATTCCTGTGAATATATAGGAGAAAATCTTTGTTCTTATGTGATATGTTACATGATTAGCTAACGAAACTGACAATTTGTTTGGTAATACATTTCCAATTATTAAAGAAAACATTTTTATGTTAGGAATATGAAACAATGTTAACATGATGAAGAAGTAAATTAAATAAATGTACTTGACATTTGTTGGTTTCCTTCCTCATGAATCCACAGGGTGAGATGATGGTCAGATTACACTGACCTGCCTTCAAAGTTTATTAGAAGTGTGATCACTGTCAGTGCTACTTGTGTATACTCTGTTGGATATCAGCTAATATGGTGACGTAGAGATCAGTGATGTCTTCTTCCTTAGCAAAATCTTGCTTTCTGATCTGGAACAATATATGGGGCACATCTCTGGTTAATGTCAGCCATACACAGCAACAGGTTGTAGGAGGACTAGTGGTGATCATTGCTGGTTGCTTCTTGATCATTCTCACTGACAGAGTGAGGTTATCTTCACTCCCATAACAGAGAATTCCCTCAGGGCTCTGAATATTCCTGGAGTAAGAAACAAACTATATTCAGTGTGCACCATCGCACCTGCCCTTTGGGTGTCTCCATCCTGGTCCACCATCATGCCTCCAAGAAACTCAACCCAAAACATAGCAGCCTGTCAATATATCATGTGGTTTCTGCACCACAGGATCACCTTGTCGCTTACCGTTTAGACTGAGATTGAAACTTCTAACAAGTGCTAATAGAGCAAGAAATCCCAACATTACAACAGCCATGAGCCCAATCTTTGTGTCAGCTATAAAAAGTGGACAGGACAGAGACATCAAAGATGTCCAAATTTCTCTGACTTCCAATGGGTTCATTCACTGAACATGGGCAAGCCTCATGGTGAGTTTTGCTAAGTGAGATTGCGAGATGCTGAGCTGCATATCTATGATCCAATGGAAATTTCTGTGCTTTTAGAGAAGAAAGGAATGCCCAAGCTTGACAAGGGTCATTTCACTAAACCACTGCCTACCTCACACAAAATTGAGATTCGCCCTCGGGCATATCAGTATAGCATCATAAAGTGAGAGTCAAAATCTCACGATCCTTCTGGGATTCAGGTGTTCCTTATGCTGCAGAATCATCCTAATATCAGTACTCCAACCAGCAAAGGCCACAACACTTACCAAATCACCTGCACATATTGGGGGTCCCTTACAATTTCAGACCACAGGTCATCCATTAGGCTATGGTCCCATTGCTTAGTAACCTGATGCTCTTTGTGACACTGGAGAAGGGCAGCATAATTTGGGCATGAATTTTCCAAGCAGCCATTAGAATTCTAAGGTGCTTTGGAAACTGTGCTGTCTCTGTCTCCTCCACTGGTTCAAGCTGAAGTGAGATTTCTTCCCTGAGTTATGTTGGCTTGGCATTTCCTGCTGTATATTGGGCACAACTGGTTAGAGGTACACCAAATTGGAGTACTGGGAAAAATTCAGTCACCCATATAGTGGTGTGTAGCTGATTCTCCAAAGAAGGCACAGCAAGAAAACCTCTATTTGAAAGTAGATATGAGGGTTGTGAAGTAATATGACTGTAACTACATGACAAGAGAGGGGAAAAGGAACCATAAGTGAGTGAAGCAGTAAGATGTAACCTGATGAAAATACATGGACAGTATGAAGAGTACTTTTATAATATAAGAAATCATTAAAAAAATGTCTGGAAGATGACACATTAATGCAAACATGTGCAATGGAGGAAGCAAAGTATTTATTTCAGATTATTTGCTTTTCTTCAACTTTGCTTCTCTTTATTAAAATGCGGTGGATTTTGATGCTTGTGTGTTTTTGTAGCTTATTGCTAATGTTTAAAATGAATTCAATTCATTGAAAGAAACAAAATTTAAACTTCTCATTTAAAAAATAATAATCATAATGACATAACAATTATCTGCCCATCTGACCTAAAATTCATAAACTCAATTTCATCCTGAAGAAACTCTCAAAAAAGAATTTGAGGAATATTCTTTTAAAGGGTGGTTCAGCAGTTTCCTAATTTATCCAGATGAAGGAATAGTAGAGATAGATTCAGAAGAAAGAGAATAAATATACTTGAAAAGAAATGCAATGTTTCATATGAGATGACACTATTTTGTTTTGTTTCTTTCTATATTTCTAACATTAATATTACTATAAATGTTTTTCTTGGTCTACAGGACATGAGTGGGTGTTTGTTGAGCTGGGAATCAGGCCACTAGATGACGAAGATGGACTACAACCAGGTTAAATTTATGATTGTGGTAACATTCCTGAGAATACATAGGAGAATGTCTCTGTTCTTAAGTGAAACATTACAAGAGCAATTAAAGAACCCGACAATTTCTTTACTGATAAGTTTCCAATTATTAAAGAAAACCTTTTTATATTAAGAATATGTAAATCTGTTAACATGATGAAGTAAATTATATAAATGGACTTCACATTTGTTGGTTTCCCTCCTTAAGAAGGCACAAGGTGAGATCATGGTGAGATTACACTGACCTGCTTTCATGGTGTGATGGTTGGGTTCATGAGTCAACTTGGCTAGGTGGCCTAGCTGTCTGGTCAAGCGGGCACTGGCCTGACGATTCCTGTGAGGCTATTTGAGGCTGGTTGGTTTGTCGGATCATCAGTCAATTGATTGCAGCTGACTGATGACTCATCATGGGGTGTGCTTCCACAGTGAGAGAATGCAATTGGCTGGATTTGGTCCGGGTGATCAGTTGGAGGCTTATAAACTGGACCATTAGAGAACCTTCACTTCTTCTTCAGCTGCTCAGTGAAGCTTTTCCTGGGGAGCTCATCGAAGTTGCCAGTTCGTTTCCTGAGGAGTTCGTCAAAGTTGTCGGTTCGTTTCCTGAGGAGTTCTTCAAAGTTGCCGGTTCATTTCCTGAGGAGTTCGTCAAAGTTGTCAGTTCATTTCCCGAGGAGTTCATCGGATGTCTTCCTTGGAGTTGACAGCTTGTTGACGGCTCTGCAGAATTTGGACTCCTGCGCTCCCGCAGTTGCGTGAGTCACTTTTACAATTTGATAATAAGAGACATCTCTCATTGATTCTGTTTCCAAGGAGAACCCTAACTAATACACATGGGATATGAGAAGGGTGGTCAAAGTCAGTGCCACTTGGGCATACACTGTTGGGTATCAGCAAATTTGTGAATGTAGACATCAGGGATGTCTTCTTCCTTAGCAAAATCTTGCTTTCTTCTCTGGAACAATGTATGTGTCACAACTCTGTTCAATATCTTCCATGATCAGAAACAGGTAATAGGGGGACTTGGGGTGATCGTTGCCAGTTACCTGTGGACCATTCTCACTGAAAGAGCCAGGTTATGTTGTCTTCCATAACAGAATTCCCTCAGGGCACTGAATATTCCTGGAGTATGAAAAAAGCTATATTCAGTATGCACCACCTTGCCTGCCTTTGGGTGTCTCCATCCTGGTCCATGATTTACCTACAAGAGTCTCAACTCAAAATGTCAACATATGTGGTTTCTGCACCACATGACCACCTTGATTGTCACTCATCATTTAGAATGAGAATGACACTTCTAACAAGCACTAATAGAGGAAGAAATCCCACCATTAAGACAGCCATGAGCCAATCCTTGTGTCAGCTATAAACAGTGGACAGGACAGACACATCAAAGATGTCCAGATTTCTCTGAATTCCAGTGGGTTCATTGACAGAACATGGGCAAGCCACATGGTGAGTTCTCCTAAGTGAATTTGCAGGTTGCTATGCATTTTTAGAGAAGAAAGGCTGTCCCAAGCTTGGCAAGGGTCACTTCACTAAGCCTCCACCTACCCCTCACCAAATTGGGATTTGCACTTGTGCATAATAGTATAGTATCCTAAAGGGAGAGTGAAAAGCTCACCATTCTTTTGGGATTCATGTGTTCCTTAGGGCTGCAGAATCATCCTCATATCCCTATTCCAACTTGCAAAGGCCACAACACCTTCAAAATCACCTGCACAATTTGGGAGCAACTTACATTTTCAGACCACATAGCAGCCTTTAGGCTACAGTCCTGTTTCTTAGCAACCTGAAACTCCTTGTGAAACAGGAGAGGGGCAGTGTAATTTGCACATGTGCATTCCAAGCACCCACTAGAATTGTACAACATATTGGAAACTGTGCTGTCTATGTCTCCTCACTCAGTTCAAGCCCAAGTAGAATTTCTTCCCTGAGTTCTGTTAACTTGGCATTTCCTGCTGTACATTGGGCACACCTAGGTAAAGGGGAATGTATCTGGAGTACTGGGAAAAATTCAGTTAACCATGTGGTGGTTTGTAGCTGACTCTGCAAAGAAGGCACAGCTAAAAAGACTCAATTTGAAATTGGATATGAGGGTTGTGAAGTAGTGTAACTGTAAGAAGATGACAAGAGAAGGAAAAAGGAAACATAATTGTGTGCAGCAGTAAAAATTACCCCAATGAAAATGCATTAACAGTATAAAGACTACTCTTTATAATATAAGTAATCTCTAAACAAATGCCTTGATGACCCATTAATGCAAATTTGTGCAATGGCAGAAGCAAAGCATTTATTCCAGATTTTTTGCTTTTCTTCAACTTTGCTTTTCTTTATTAAAATGTGGTGGATTTTGATGCTTGTGTGTTTTTCTAGCTTATTGCTAATGTATAAAATGAATTTAATTCATTGAAAGAAACAAAAATTAAACTTCTCATTTAAAAAATAATAACCATAATGGCATAATAATTATCTGCCCATGTGACCTAAAATTCATAAGCTCAATTTCATCAGGGAAAACCTCTGGAAATGAAACAATTTGAGGAATTTTTTTAAAGGATGGTTCAGCAGTTGTCTAATTTATCCAGATAAGGAAATAATAGAGATAGAGGCAGATGAAAGAGAATAAATGTGCATGAAAAGAAATGCAATATTTGATAAGAGACTGGACACTATTTTTGTTTGTTCTTCCAATATTTCTAACATTATTACTATTAATGTTTTGCTTAGTCTACAGGACATGTGTGGGAATGTGTTGATCTGGGGATCAGGTCCCTAGATGACATGGACTATGAGCAGGTTAATTTAATGATAGTGGTAACGTTCCTGTGAATACATAGGAGAAAATCTCTGTTCTTAAGTGATATGTTACAAGAGTAGTTAAAGAAACTGACAATTTGTTTGCTTATACATTTCCAATTATTAGACAAAACCTTTTTATATTAGGAATATGAAACAATGTTAACATGATGAAGTAAATTAAATAAATGTACTTCATATTTGTTTGTTTCTTTCCTCATGAATCCACAAGGTGAGATGATGGTCAGATTACACTGACCTGCCTTTATGGTTTATTAGAAGGGTGGTCACTGTCAGTGCCACTTGTGTATACTCTGTTGGATATCAGCAAATATGGTGATGTAGAGGTCAGTGATGTCTTCTTCCTTAACAAAATCTTGCTTTCTAATCTGGATCAATATATGGGCCACATCTATGGTTAATGTCAGCCATACCCAAAAACAGGTTGTAGGGTGACTTGTGGTGATCCTTGCTGGTTACTTCTTTATCATTCTCACTGAGAGAGCAAGGTTATCTTCACTCCCATAACAGAGAATTCCCTCAGGGCTCTGAATATTCCTGGAGTAAGAAACAAACTATATTCAGTGTTCACCATCATGCCTGCCCTTTGGGTGTCTCCATCCTGGTCCACCATCGTGCTTCCAAGAAACTCAACTCAAAACATAGCTGCCTGTCAATATATCATGTGGTTTCTGCACCACAGGACCACCTTGATTGTCAATCATCATTTAGAACAAGAATGACACATCTAACAAGCACTAATAGAGGAAGAAATTCTACCATTAAGACAGCCATGAGCCAATCCTTGTGTCAGCTATAAACAGTGGACAGGACAGACACATCAAAGGTGTCCAAATTTCTCTGAATTCCAGTGAGTTCATTGACTGAACACGGGCAAGCCACACGGTGAGTCCTCCTAAGTGAATTTGTGGGATGCTAAGCTGCATGTCTATGACCCAATGGGAATATGTGTTTTTATAGAGAAATGCAGGTCCAAGCTTGGCAAGTGTCACTTCACTAAACCTCCACCTACCCTCACCAAATTGGGATTGGCACTTGGGCATAATAGTACAGCATCCTAAAGGGAGAGTGAATGATCACCATTCTTCTGGGATTCAGGTGTTCCTCAGGGCTGCATAATCATCCTCATATCCCTATTCCAAATTGCAAAGGTCACAACACCTTCAAAATCACTTGCATAATTTGGGAGCAACTTACATTTTCAGAGCACATGGCAGTCTTTAGGGTAAGGTCCTGTTTTTAGCAACCTGACCCCCTTTGTGACACAGGAGAGGGGCAGCATTATCTGTGCATGCAGATTCCAAGCACCCACTAGAATTCTAATCTGCTTTTCAAACTGTGCTGTCTCTGTCTTCACCACTGGTACAAGTCCAAGTGGGATTTCTTCCTTGAGTTTTGTTAACCTGGCATTTCCTTCTGTATATTGGGTACCCCTGGGTAAAGGGGCACCTATTTGGAGTACTGGGAAAAATTCTGTTGCCCATGTAGTGGTGTGTAGATTATTCTGCAAAGAAGGGACAGTTGAAAAGCCTCTATTTGAAAGTGGGTATGAGGGCCGTGAAGTAGTGTAACTAACTAGATGACAGGAGAGGGAAAAAGGAAACATAAGTTTGTGCAGAAGAAATAGCTACCCCAATTAAAATATATGGAGATTATGAAGAGTATTCTTTTTAATATAAGAAGTCTTTAAACATATGCCTTGAAGATGACCCATTGATGCAAACTTGTGCAATGAGGGAAGCAAAGTAGTTATTTCAGATTCTTTGCTTTTATTCAACCTTGCTTTTCTTGATTAAAATGTGGTGGATTTTGATGCTTGTGTGTTTTTGTAGTTTACTACAAATGTTTAAAATGAATTGAATTCATTGAAAGAAATAAAAATTAAGCATCTCATATAAAAAATAACCATAAGGACATAATAATTATCTGCCTATCTGCCCCAATATTCATAAACTCAATTTCATCAGGAGGAACCTCTGAAAAAAAAGCAATTTGAGGTATACTCTTTTAAAGAATGGTCCAGAATTTTTGTAATTTATCCAGATGAAGGAAATAATAGAGACAGATTCAGATGAAAGACAGTAGATATACATCAAAAGAAATGCAATGTTTGATATGAGACTGGAAACTATTTTTGTTTTGTTCCTTTCTATATTTCTAACTTTAGTATTACTATTAATGTTTTTCCTGGTCTATAGGACATGAGTGGGTATTTGCTGAGCTGGTAATCAGGCCCCTAGATGACATAGATGGACTACAACCAGGTTAATTTAATGATTATGGTAAAATTCTTGTGAATGCATATGAGAATGTCTCTGTTCTTAAGTGAAATATTACAAGAAAAATTAAAGAAACTGACTTATTTTTACTGATCAATTTCCAATTGTTAAAGAAAACCTTTTTATGTTAGGAATATGAAACAATGTTAACATGATAAAGAAGAAAATTAAATGGACTTCACATTTGTTGGTTTCCCTCCTCATGAAGGCACAGGGTGAGATCATGGTGAGATTACACTGACCTGCTTTCATGGGATATGAGAAGTGTTGTCACAGTCAGTGCCACTTGAGCATAATCCATTGGTTATCAGCAAATTTGGGAATGTAGAGATCCAGGAATGTCTTCTTCCTTAGCATAATCTTGATTTCTTATCTGGAACAATATATGGGTACCATCTCTGGTTAATGTCTGCCATGCCCAGCAACAGTTAATAGGGGGACTTGGGGTGATCCTTGTCAGTTACTTGTGGAACATTCTCACTGACAGAGCCAGGTTATGTTGGCTCCCAAAACAGAGAAATCTCTCAGGACACTGAATATTTCTGAATTAAGAACAAACTGTATTCAGTGTACACCATCATGTCTGCCCTTTAGTGGTCTCCATCCATGTCCACAATTGTACCTCCAAAAAACTTAACTCAAAATATTGCAGCCTGTCCAGATATGTGGTTTTGTCACCACAGGAGCACCTTATTGTCACTCATCATTTAGACCAAGGATGACACTTCAAACAAGCATTAGCAGAGCAAGAAATACCACCATTAAGACAGCCAAGATCCAATCCTTGTGTCAGCTACAAACAGTGGACAGGACTGACACATCAAAGATATCCAAATTTCTCTGTATGCCATTGGGTTCATTGACTGAACATGGGCAAGCATCATGGTGACTTCTGTTAAGTGACATTGAGGGATGCCGAGCTGCATGCCTATGATCCCACAGAATTTTTGTGCTTTTAGGGAAGAAAGGCATGCTCAAGCTTGGCCAGGGTCACTTCACAAAACCTCCACATACCTCACAACAAATTGGGATTAGCCCTCGGGCATAACAGTATAGCATCCTAAAGGAAGATTCAAAAGCTCATGATACTTCTGGGATTCAGGTTTTCCCCAGGGCTGCAGAATTATCTTCATATCCCTACTGCAAAATGCTAAGGCCACAACACCTCCTAAAGCACCTGCACACTTTGGGAATCCCTTACATTTTCAGACGATGGGACAGCCATTAGGCTAGGGTCCTGTTTTTTAGCAACCTGAAGCCTTTTGTGTCACAGTAGTGGGGCAGCATAATTTATTCATGCACAATCCAACCACACACTAGAATTCTAAACTGCTTTGGAAACTGTGCTGTCTCTGTCTCCCCCACATGTTTGAACCCAATTGAGTTTTCTTCCATGAGTTTTGTTAACTTGGCATTTCCTGCTGCATATTTGGCACACCTGGGTAAAGGGACACCTATTTGAGGTACAGGGAAAATTCAATTGCCCATGTAGTGGTGTGTAGCTGATTCTTCAAAAAAGGCACAGCTAAAAAACCTCTATTTAAAAGTGGATATGATGGTTGTGAAGCAGTATAACTGTAAGTAGATGACAAGAGAGGGAAAAAGGAAACATAAGTGTGTGCAGAAGTAAAAAGCACCCCAATGAAAATACATGGACAGTATGAAGAGTACTTTTGTAATATAAGAAATCTTCAAACAAAAGCCATGAATTCCTGTTAATGCAAACTTGTGCAATGGGAGAAGCAAAGAAGTTATTTCTCATTATTTGCTATTCTTTAACTTTGCTTTTCTTTATTAAAATGTGGTGGATTTGAAGCTTGTGTGTTTTTGTAGCTCATTGTTAATGTTTAAATTGAATTCAATTCATTGACAGAAACAAAATTTAAACCTCTAATTTAAAAAATAATAGCCATAAGGGCATAATAATTATCTGCCCATCTGACCTAAAATTCATAAATTCAATTTCAACATGAAGAACCTCTGAAAATAAAACAATTTGAGGAATATTCTTTAAAGGATGGTTCAGCAGTTTTCTAATTTATCCAGATTAAGGAAATAATAGAGATAGATTCAGATGAAAGAGAATAAATATACCTGAAAAGATATTCAATGCTTGACATGAGACTGGACACTATTTTTGTTTTGTTCCTTTCTATATTTCTAACATTGATAATATTAACATTTTTCTTGGTCTACAGGACATGAGTGGGTATTTGTTGAGCTGAGGATCAGGCCCCTAGATGACCTTGATGGAATACAACCAGATTAATTTAATAATTGTGGTAACTTTCCTGTGAATATATAGAATGCCTCTGTTCTTAAGTGAAATATTGCAAAAGTAATTAAAGAAACTGACAATTTTTTTTTGCTGATAAACTCCCAATTATTAAAGAAAACCTTTTTATAATAGGAATATGAAACAATGTTAATACTATGAAAAAGAAAATTAAATAAACAGACTTCACATTTGTTAGTTTCCCTCCTCATGAAGGCACAGGGTGAGATCATGGTGAGATTACTCAGACCTGCTTTCATGGAATATGAAAAGGGTGGTCACAGTCAGTGTCACCTGGGCTTACTCCATTGGATATCAGCAAATATGGGAATGTAGAGATTGGGGATGTCCTCTACCTTAGCAAAATCTTGCTTTGAGATCTGGAAAAATATATGGGCCACATCTCTTGTTAATGTCTGCCATACACAGCATCAGGTAATAGGGGGATTTGGGGTGATCCTTGCCCATTACTTGTGGGTCATTCTCACTGACAGCACCAGGTTATGTTGGCTCCCATAATAGAGAATTCCCTCAGGGCACTGAATATTCCTGGAGACAGAAACAAATTATATTCAGTGTGCACAGTCATGTCTGCCATTTGGGTGTCTCCAACATGGTCCACCATCATGCCTCCAAGAAACTCAATCTAAAATATAGCAGCCTGTCCATATATCACATTGTTTCTGCACCACAGGACAACCTTGATTGTCACTCATCATTTAGACCAAGAATGACACTTCTATCAAGTACTAATAGAGCAAGAAATCCCACCATTGAGACAGCCATTAGCCAATCTTTGTCTCAGCTACAAACAGTGGACAGTACAGGCACAACAAAGATGTCCAAATTTCTCTGATTTCCACTGGGTTCATTGAGTTAACATGGGCAATCCTCATGGTGAATTCTGCTAAGAGAGATTGCAGGATGCTGAGCTGCATGTCTATGATCCAATGGGAATTTCTGTGCCTTTAGAGAAGAAAGGCATGCCCAAGCTTGGCCAGGTTCACTTCACTAAACCTCTGCCTACCCCCACCAAACAGGGATTTGCCCTTGGGCATACCAGTATTGCACCCTAAAGGGAGAGTCAAAAGCTCACCATCTTTCCATGATTCAGGAGTTCCTCAGGGCTGCAGAATCATGCACATATCCCTACTGCAACCTGCAGAGTCCGCAATACCTCCAAAATCACCTGCAAACTTTGTGAGCCCCTTTCATTTTCAGACCACAGGGCAGCCATTAGGCTAGTGTCTTGTTGCTTAGTAACCTGACACTCTTTGTGACACAAGTGAGGGGCAGCTTAACTTTTGCATGAACATTCCAACACATGCTAGAATTCTAAGCCACTTTGGAAACTGTGCTGTCTCTGTCTCCTCCACCACTTTGAACCCCAGTGAGATTTCTGCTCTGAGTTTTGTTGACTTTGCATTTCCTGCTGTATATTGGGCACACCTGCATAAATGGACAATGATTTGGAGTACTGGAAAAAATTCAGTCACCGTGTAGAAGTCTGTAGCTGATTCTGCAAAGAAGGCACAGCTAAATTGCCTCTATTTGAAAGTGAATATTAGGGTTGTGAAGTAGTGTAACTGTAGATGACAAGAGAGGGAGAAAAGAAACATTTTCCCCTTTTAAGTATGTGCAGCAGTAAAAAGTACCCAATGAAAATACATGAACAGTATGAAGAGTACTCTTGATAATATAAGAAATCCTTAAACAATTGCCTTGAAAATGACCCATTAATGCAAACTTTTGCAATGGAGTAGCAAAGAAGTTATTTCAGAATATTTGCTTTCCTTCAGCTTTGCTTTTCTTTATTAAGATGTGGTGGATTTTGATGCTTCAGTGATTTTGTAGCTTATTGCTAGTGTTTAAAATGATTTCAATTCATTGAAAGAAACAAAATTTAAACTTCTCATTTAAAGAATAATAATCATAAGGGCATAATAATCATCCCATCTGATCTGAAATTCATAAACTCAAATTCGTAAAACAATTTGAGGAATATTCTTTTAAAGGATGGTTCAGTAGTTTTCTAATTTATCCAGATGAAGGAAATAATAGAGATAGATTCAGATGAAAGAGAATAAATATAGCTGAAAAGAAATGCAATGTTTGATATGAGACTGGACATTATTTTTGTTCTGTTCCTTTCTATCTTTCTAACATTAATATTACTATTAATGTTTTGCTTGGTCTACAGGACATGAGTGGATATTTGTTGAGCTGGGGATCAGGTACCTAGATGACATAGATGGACTACAACCATTTTAATTTAATGATTGTGGTAACAATCCTGTGAATACATAGGAGAACGTATCAGTTCTTAAGTGAAATATTACGAAAGTAATTACAGAAACTGACAATTTGTTTAATGATACATTTCCAATTATTAAAGAAAATCTTTTTAAATTAGGAATATGAAACAATTTTAGAAAAATGTAGAAGAAAATTAAATAAGTCAGTGTTCTATTTTGCTAATGCTACCAGAATCCAAAACACCAGGAATGGATCAGCTTTTATAAAATGTGGTTTATTTCATTACACAGTTACAGTCTTAAGGCCCTAAAGTGTCCCAGGTAACACTTCAGCAATCAGGTACCTTCACTGGAGGATGACCTATGGTGTCTAGAAATCCTCCATTAGCTGGGAAGGCACATGCCTGGTGTCTGCTCCAATGTTTTGGTTTCAGAATGGCTTTCTCCCAGGACGTTCCTCTCTAGGCTACAGTTCCCCAAAAATGTCACTCTTAGTTGCACTTGGGGTATTTGCCCTCTCTTAGCATCTCTGGAGGAAGAGTTTGCTTTCAATGGCCATCTTCACATGTCTCTCATCTGCAGCTCCTGTGCTTTCTTCAAAGTGTCCCTCTTGGCTATAGCTCCTCTTCAAAATTTCACTCACAGCTGCACTGAGTTTCCTCTGCCCATCAGCTCATTTATATTGCTCCACTGATCAAGGCCCACCCTAAATGGGTGGGACCATGCCTCCATGGATATATCCAGAGTCATCACTCACAGCTGGCTGGGGCACATCTCCAAAGAAACACTCAAAGAAATCTAATCAACACTGATAATGTCTGCCCACACATGATTACATCAAAGATAATTGCATTTGGGGGACACAATACATTCAATCCAGCACATTCCACCTCTGGACCCCAAAATGACATTTTCTTTCCATATACAAAATACATTCATCACACAACAATATCACAGAAACTTACATCATTTCAGTAACTATATTTAAGTACAAAATTCCATCAAAATCACTTGTAGGCATGGTCAGTCCTAAGGTATAATTTTCCTTTAGCTATGGATCTGTGAACTTAGAACAAGTTATGTGCTTCCAATATACAAAGGAGGGACATTCATAGGATAAATGTTCCCATTGCCATAAGGAAAAAGAGTAAGGAAAACATGGTTCACAGGATCAAAACTGTTCCAAAAACCTGCAGGACAAACTTCATTAGATTTCAAAGTCTGAGAGTCATTTACAGAATGATGTTGCATTCTTGGGGCTTGAGAGAACAGGAGTCTAACCCTTCCTAAGGGCCTTTGCAGCAGCCCTTTCCTCTCCAAACACTTGGGTGAGTGCTCCAACATATCCACCCACTGGGGAGACCACCTTCTCAGCCCCACCCTCCTCAAATATTGGGACAGCTCCTGGATTCCCTTCCATCTCTGGGGCACATGCTCAACACCTTCAGAACAGTGTGGTGGCAGCCAGGCTCTCCCCAATTCCCTGGGAATGTGTTCCACCCTCTTTGGGGCTTGGGGTTGCAGGATATTTACTGAGCATTGAGGCAGAAGGTCCACCCTCAACCTCCAGGGCAAACTCACCCTTTCCATGCATGTGGGCCACTCTGCTCTCCCAGACCTAGAACTCTTGACTCCAGACCTCAACCTCCATGGCTCTGTCTTTGAAGAAATCTTTCCTTTAGTTTGTTTCTTGTCTGTCTCCTCCAGTCCAGACTGACAACTGCTTAGTCTGTAAAGACCTCACAAAATCTTGTTGGCTTCACATGAAGCATACAGGTGTCAAAACTGTCAGACAATAGGACTTTCCACAAATCCTTTATGGATAATTCCATGTCCAATCTTGGCTTGTACTGAAATGGTGGCTGGGTTCCATGTTTGGTTACATTCTCATGTTGGACTGTACCTTCTGGGAATCCAACCCCTGGAAACCCAGAGTTTTTTAGGCCATCAATTTCTGTTTTCTTTGAAACAAGGGTTCATTTCTCAGCTTATCTCAGTCCTCTCACATTTTACTGTAAGCTGCAAGAAGCCAGGGTACATCCTCCACATGTAGTCTGGAGATATCCTCAGCTAAGTATTCCAGGTTGTCACTTTCAAATTCTTCCTTCCATCTGACACCAGGACTCAATTTTGCCAAATTCTCTGCCACTGTAAAACAAGGATCACCTTTCTTCCAGTTTGCAACAATACAGTGATCATTTCTGTTCAAGTTCTTGTCAGAAGTATCTTTAGAGTCCATATTTCCACAAACAGTCTCTTCAAAGCAGTTTAGGCATTTTCTATCAACCTCCTCACAATTCTTCCAGAATCTTTCCCTTATCCATTTAAAAGGCCATTCCAACATGTTTGGTATTTGCAAACTCAGCAGCAAAATCATCCCACTTCCGTGGTATTAAAATCTGTTCTAGTTTGCTAATGCTGCCAGAATGCAAAACACCAGAAATGGATTGGATTTTATAAAAGGGGGTTTATTTGGTTACACAGTTACAGTCTTAAGGCCATAAAGTGTCCCAGGTAACACCTCAGCAATCAGGTACCTTCACTGGAGGATGGCCAATGGTGTCCAGAAAACCTCTTTTAGCTGGGAAGGCATGTGGCTGGTGTCTGCTCCAAAGTTTTGGTTCCAAAATGTCTTTCCCCCAGGATGTTCCTCTCTAGGCTGAAGTTCCTCAAAAATGTCACTCTTAATTACCCTTGGGTTATTCGTCCTCTCTTAGCTTCTCTGGAGCAAGAGTCTGCTTTCAATGGCCATCTTCACACTGTCTCTCATCTGCAGCTCCTGTGTTTCTTCAAAGTGTCCCTCTTGGCTATAAATCCTCTTCAAAATGTCACTCACAGCTGCACTGTGTTCCCTCTGCTCATCAGCCCATTTCTATTGGTCCACTGATCAAGGCCCACCCTAAATAGGTGGGACCATGCCTCCATGGAAATATCCAATCAGAGTCATCACCCACAACTGGCTGGGGCACATCTCCAAAGAATCACTTAAAGAAATCTAATCAACATGGATAACATTTGCTCACAAAAGATTTCATCAAAGATAATGCCATTTGGGGGACACAATACATTCAATTTGGCAGAATGGGCTTCACATTTGTTGTGTTCCCTCCTCATGAAGGCACAGGGTGAGTTCATGGTGAGATTACAATGACCTGCTTTCATGGGATATGAGAAGCATGGTCACAGTCAGTGCCACTTGGGCATACTGTGTTGGGTATCAGCAAATTTGGGAATGTAGAGAATGAGGATGTCTTCTTCCTTAGCAAAATATTGCTTTCTGATCTGGAACAATACATGGGCCACATCTCTGGTTAATGTCTGTCATGCTCAGCAACAGGTAATAGTGGGAATTGGGGTGACCCTTGCCAGTATCTTGAGGATCATTCTCACTGACAGAACCAGGTTATGTTGGCTCCCATAACAGAGAATTCCCTCAGGGCACTGAATATTCCTGGAGAGAGAAACAAACTATATTCAGTGTGCACAATCATGCCTGCCCTTTGGGTGTCTCCATCATGGTCCAAAATAATGCCTCCAAGAAACTCAACTCAAAATAGAACAGCCTGTCCACATATCATGCTGTTTCTGCACCACAGGACCACCTTGATTGTCACTCATCATTTAGACCAAGAATGAAACTTCTAACAAGCACTAATAGAGCAAGAAATCCCACCATTAAGACAGTCATGAGCCAATCCTTGTGTGAGCTGTAAACAGTGGACAGGACAGACACATTAAATATGTCCAGATTTCTCTTACTTCCAGTGGATTCATTGACTGAACATGTGATAGCCTCATGGTGAGTTATGCTAAGTGAGTTTGCAGGATGCTGAGCTGTATGTCTATGATCCAACATGCATTTCTGTGCTTTTAGAGAAGAAAGGCATGCCCAAGCTTGGCCAGGGTCACTTCACAATACCTCTGTGTATCCCACACCAAATTGGGATTTGCCCTTGGGCATACCAGTAAAGCATTCTAAAGGGAGAGTCAAAAGCTCACCATCCTTCCAGGATTCAGGTGTTCCTCAGGGCTTCAGAATCATCCTTATATCCCTACTCAACACTGCAAAGGCCACAACTCCAAAATCACTTGCACACTTTGGATGCCCCTTTCATTTTCAGAAAACAGGGCAGCCATTATGCTAGGGTCCTGTTGCTTAGCAATCTGATGCTCTCTGTGACACAGGAGAAGGGTGGCATAATTTGTGCATGTGCATTCCAAACACCCACAAGAATACAAAGCTGCTTTGGAAACTTGCTGTCTGTGTATGCTCCACTGGTTTGAGCCCAAGTGAGATATCCTCCCTGAGTTTTGTTAACTTGGTATTTCATGCTGTATATTATTGGGCACACCTGGGTAAAGGGTCACCTATTTGGAGTACTGGGAAAAAATCAGTTACCCTTGTAGTGGTGTGTAGCTGATTCTGCAAAGAAGGCACAGCTTTAAAGTCTCTATTTGAAAGTGGATATGAGGGTTGTGAATTAGTGTAACTGTAACTAGATGACAGGAGAGGGAAAAAGGAAACATAAGTGTGTGAAGCAGTAAAAAGTATCCCAATGAATATATATGGACAGTATGAAGAATACTCTTTATAATATAAGAACTCTTTAAACAAATGCCTTGAAGAGACCCATTAATGCAAACTTGTGCAATGGGAGAGCAAAGAAGTTATTTCAGATTATCTGCTTTTCTTCAAATTTGTTTTTCTCTATTAAAATGTGGTGGATTTTGATACCTGTGTGTTTTTGTAGCTTATTGCAAATGTTTAAAATGAATTCAATTCATTGAAAGAAACAAAATTTAAACTTCTCATTTAAAAAATAATAACCATAATGGCATAGTAATTATCAGCACATCCAACATAAAATTCATAAACTCAATTTCATCAGGAGGAACCTCTGGGGAAAAATTTTTTTTGAGGAATATTCTTTTAAAGGATTGTTCAGCATATTTCTAATTTATCCAGGTGGAGGAAATAATAGAGATAGATTCAGATGAAAGAGAATAAATATACCTGAAAAGGAATGCAATGTTTGATATGAGACTGGAGACTATTTTTGCTCTATTTCTTTCTATATTTCTAACATTAATATTAATCTTAACATTTTGTTTCATTTACAGGACCTGAATGGGAATTTGTTTAGCTGGGGATCAGGCCCCTAGATGAAATACATGGACTATAACCAGGTTAATTTAATGACTGCGGTAACATTGCTGTGAATGCATAGAGACTGTCTCTGTTCTTAAGTGAAAGATTACAAGAAAAATCAAAGAAACTGACAATATGTTTACTGATAAATTTCCAATTATTATAACCATTTTATGTTAGGAATATGAAACAATGTTAACACCATGAACAAGAAAATTAAATAAATGAACTTCACATTTCTTGGTTACCCTCCTCATGAATGCACATGGTGAGATCATGGTGAGATTACACTGACCTGCTTTCATGGAATATGAGGAGAGTGGTCACAGTCAGTGCCACTTGGGCATACCCCATGGGGTATTAGCAAATTTGGGAATGGAGAGATCTGGGATGTCTTCTTCCTTAGCAAAATCTTGCTATCTGATCTTGGAACAATATATGGGTCACATCTCTGGTTAATGTCTGCCATGCCTCGCAACAGGTAATAGGGGTACATGGGGTGAAACTTGCCAGTTACTTGTGGATCATTCTCACTGACAGAGCCATGTTATGTTGGCTCCCATAACAGAGAGTTCCCTCAGGGCACTGAAAATTCCTGGAATAAGAAACAAATTCTAGTCAGTGTGCCTCATAATGCCTGCCCTTTGGGTGTCTCAATCCTGGTCCACCATTGTGCCTCCAAGAAACTCAACCCAAAATATAGCAGCCTGTGTACATATTATGTAGTTTCTGCACTGCAGGACCACATTGATTGTCACTTATCATTTGCCCCAAGAATGACACTTCTAACCAGGACTAATAGAGCAAGAAATCCCACTGTTAAGACAACCATGAGTCAATCCTTGTGTCAGCTATAAACAGTGGACAGGACAAGTGCATTAAAGATGCACAGATTTCTCTGACTTAAAGTGGGTTCATTGACTGAATATGGGCAAGACTCATGGTGAGTTCCACTAAGTGACATTGTGAGATGCTGACCTGCATGTCTACAATCCCACAGGAATTTCTGTGCTTTTAGAGAAGAAAGGCATGCCCAGGTTTGGCCAAGGTCACTTCACTAAATCTATGCCTAGCCCACACCAAATTGGGATTTCCCCTTGGGCATACCAATATAGCATCCTAAATTTACAGCCAAAAGCTAACCATCTTTTCAGAGTTCAGTTGTCCCTCAGGGCTGCAGAATCATTCTCATATCTTTACTCCAATATGAAAAAGCCACATCTCCAAAATCACCTGCACACTTTGGGAGACCCTTACATTTTCAGACTCCATGACAGACTTTAGGCTTCAGTCCTGTTGCTTAGCAGCCAGTTGCTCTTTGTGACACAGGAAAGGGGCTACATAATTTGCAGATGCACATTCCAAGCACCCACAAGAATTCTAAGCTGCTTTGGAAACTGTGCTGTCTGTGTCTCCTCCACCGGTTCTAGCCCATTAGGTATTTCATCTGTAACTTGGCATTTCCTGCTGTATTTTGGGCACACCTGGGTAAAGGGTCACCTATTTAGAGTACTGGGAAAAATTCAGTCACCCATGTAATGGTGTGTACCTGATTCTTCAAAGAAGGCACAGATGGAAAGCCTCTATTAGAAAGTGGATATGAGGGTTAAGTAGTGTAACTGTAACCAGATGACAAGAGAGGGAAAAAGGAAACATAAGTGTATGCAGCAGTAAAATGTACCCCAATGAAAATACATGGACAGTATGAAGACTACTCTTTATAATATAAGAAATCTTTAAACAAGTTCCTTGCAGATTACCTAATAATGCAAACTTGTGCAATGGGAGAGCAAAAAAGTTATTTCAGATTATTTGCTTTTCTTCAACTTTGCTTTTCTTTATTAAAATGTGGTGGCTTTTGATGCTTCAGTGATTTTGTAGCTTATTGCTAATGTTTAAAATGAATTCAATCCATTGAAAGAAACAAAATTTAAACTTTTCATTTAAAAATAATAACCATAAGGGTATAATAATTATCTGCCCATCTGACCTAAAATTCATAAATTCAATTTCCTCAGGAAGAACTTCTGGAAAAAAAAAAAAAACAATTTGGGGAATACTATTTTAAAGGATGTTTCAGCAGTTTTCTAATTTATCCAGATGAAGGAAATAATAGAGATAGATTCAGATGAAAGTGAGTAAATATACCTGAAAAGAAATGCAATGTGTGATATGAGACTGGAGACTATTTTTATTCTATTCCTTTCTATATTTCTAACAGTAATATTGCTATAAATGTTTTGCTTTGTCTACAGGGCATGAGTGGGTATTTGTTGAGCTGGGGATGAGGCCCCTAGATTATATAGATGGACTACAACCAGGTTAATTTAATGATTGTGGTAACATTCCTGTGAATATCTATGAGATTGTTATTAAGTGAAATGTTACAAGAGAAATTAAAGAATCTGAAAATTACTTTACAGATACATTTCCAATTATTAAAGAAAACCTTTTTATATTAGGAATATGAAACAGTGTTAACAAGATGAAGAAGTAAATTATATAAATGGACTTCATATTTGTTGGTTTCCTCCTGATGAAGGCACTGGGTGAGATCATGGTGAGATTACACTGACCTGCTTTAATGAGATATGAGAAGGGTGGTCACAGTCAGGGCCACTTGGGCATACTACACTGTGTATCAGCAATTTTGGGAATGTATAGATTGGGGTTGTCCTCTTCCTTAGTAAAATCTTGCTATCTGATCTGGAACAATATATGGGCCAGATCTATGCTTAATATCTGCCATGCCCAGCAACAGGTAATAGGGTGAATTGGGGTGATCTTTGCCATTACTTGTGGATCATTCTCAATGACAGAGCCAGGTTATGTTGGCGCCCATAACAGAGAATTCCCTCAGGGCACTGAGTATTCCTGGAATTAAAAACAAAGTATTTTCTGTGTGCACCATCATTCCTGCCATTTGGGTGTCTCCATCCTTGTCCACCATCTTGCCTCCAAGAAACTCAACAAAAAAATATAGCACTGAGGGCATTCTGGGAATATGGCAGCATAGAAAGAAGTGGAAGACTTAGTCTCCCTCAGAACAATTCATAAATGAACAAAATCAGTGAATAACTTGGAATGGTAGTGGGGAGACAAACGTGACAGTACACTCAACTTCCACCAACATGAATTGGGAGGAATGCCCGAGATCACAGCATAAAACCTGTAAGTAAAATTGTGGACCCATGCTGAGAGCCAAGAACCTAGAGCCAGGAGCCCCTCCCTCATGGAAGCCATGCCAGGCACTTTCTCAGCTCAGCTCCAAGTGAAGTTTTAATAATAACTGCTCAATACAGACAGGGAATCCTCAACAAGCAGACAGAGGCTTTTGGTGACAACTGACCTTGGGAGAATCAGAGGAAATATTCTGTCTCTCACTGTCTCTCTGTGGAGAAAACCTCAGCTGCTCTCAGCCCACAAGGCATTGCAGTAAAGACAGCCTCACACATTCTGCATTCTGAAATGAGCTGAGAGCCCCGCAGCACAGCCAAGCAGCCCAGGGCTTCCCTAGAGGGATGGTGCACACTGATGATGTAGCACAGCATCCCTCTTGGCTGAGGGAGGATCACAGTTGGGAGGGGGGATCTGCTTGGAGAACCCAGGGGTGCTACACCAAGTCCGGTGGTTTATGGGACACTGAGAGAGAGCTTCCCTTCCTCCCTGGCCACCTGTACTGGTGCCCCACATTCAGGGCAGGCGACTCCAGCAGCATGCCCGGGCTGAGCTCTCCAACTGAACACACAAGAACCATTTCCCCTCACTACATGGGAAAAAAGGTTGAGAACTGACTGGAGGGATATAGATGGCTCACAGACGCCATCTGCTGGTTACTTAGAGAAAGTGTACATCACCAAACCATGTCTCTGAAAAATTAGATCGCTATCCCTTTTTTTTTGATACAACTTGAAAGAACCCTATCAAGCAAAACAAATGCCAAGAGGCCCAAAAAAACAGAAAATCTTAATGCATATGATAAAACCAGATGATATGGAGAATCCAGCTCCAAACACACAAATCAAGATTTTGGAAGAAACGTTATACCTTGCAAATTTAATTAAAGAACTACAATCAAAGAACAAAAACATGGCAAAGGATTTAAAGGACATCAAGAGGACCATGGCCCAGGATGTAAGCACCATAAAAAAGACCCTAGAAGAGCATAAAGAAGACATTGCAAGGGTAAATAAAAAAATAGATGATCTTATGGAAATAAAAGAAACTGTAGGCCAAATTAAAAAGACTCTGGATATTCACAATACAAGACCAGAGGAAGCTGAACAACATCTCAGTTTCCTAGAAATCCACAGAACAGAAAATGAAAGAACAAAAGAAAGAATGGAGAAAAAATTGAAAAAATCACAATGGATCTCAGGGATATGATAGATAAAATAAAATGTCCAAACTGAAAACTCATTGGTGTCCCAGAAGGGGAAGAGAAGGGTAAAGGTCTAGAAAGAGTATTCAAAGAAATTGTTGGGAAAAACTTCCCCAACCTTCTACACAATATAAACACACAAAGCATAAATGCCCAGCGAACTCCAAATAGAATAAATTCAAATAAAGCAACCCCAAGACATATTCTGATCAGACTCTCAAATACTAAAGAGAAGGAGCAAGTTCTGAAAGCAGCAAGAGAGAAGTAATTCACCACATACAAAGGAAACAATATAAGAATAAGTAGTGACTACTCAGTGGCCACTATGGTGGCAAGAAGGCAGTGGCATGACATATTTAAAATTCTGAGAGAGAAAAATTTCCAGCCAAGAATACTTTATCCAGCAAAACTCTCCTTCAAATTTGAGGCAGAGCTTAAATTTTTCACAGACAAACAAATGCTGAGAGACTTTGCCATAAAAGACCTGCCCTACTTCAGATTCTAAAGGGAGCCCTACCAACAGAGAGACAAAGAAAGGAGAAAGAGATATAGAGAATTTTAACAGACATATATAGTACCTTACATCCCAAATCACCAGGACACTCATTTTTCTCTAGTGATCACAGATCTTTCTCCAGAAGGGACCATAAGCTGGGACATAAAACAAGCCTCAAGAAATTAAACAAAAATTGAATATACTCAAAGAACATTCTCCAAACACAATGGATTACAAATAGAAGTCAATAATTTTTGAACTATAACTCCACTATTTACTTCCTACATGATAAAAAGTACTCAAACTCTAAGGGCAAATCAGTGGTTTTGAACTCAATGTAAAATATGTAATTTTAGACAACTATATAAAGGTAGGGGAATGAAGGAGTATTGGAACATAGTTTATGTTCCCTATTGAAGTGAAGGTGGTCAAAGAAAAACAAGATTGATAGGGATTTAAGAGGTTAATTTTAAGCCCCCCAATAAACACAAAGAAATTATCAGAGAATATAACCATAGAGATGGAAAGTAGTTTGGGTTAAGAGAAATGGGGGAAGGGGCAATGGGGAGTTAAGAAATCAGTGTAGGGTTGCTGTTTGAGGTGAAGGGAAATTTCTAGTAATGGATGGTGGGAAAGAGCATAACATCATTCTAAATGTGATTAATCCCTCTAATGGAAGGCTAGGGAGGGGGTGGAATGGGAAGATTTAGGCTGTATATATGTTTCCACAATTGAAAAAAGGAAAAAAAAAGACAGTCTAACTAGATGACAATTGAATGCTAAGGATGAACTTGGATGGGATTGGAGGGTGGAGGACAGGTGGCTCAAAGGGACACAGTTGAGACATAAGAAAAGGAAATATAGAATGTAAGCATTGTATCATTGTTGAATCTCTTATACTTCTTAGCTTTGCTTAATGGAATTACATAAAACAATGTTCTTGTTCATGGGAAGTACATACATGAATTATAGTGTATGTTCAAGGATGTGTGCAGCTAACTCTCATACGTTCAGAAGACAGAGAAATATATGATGGATGATAGGGAGGGAGAGAGGGAGGGAAAGAAATAGTGATGTGACAGCATGTTAAAGTTGGTGGATTGAGCTATCGGGGGAGGGGGGTCAGGGTATGATGGAATTCTGTGTATGGGGCTAGTATTTTTTTTGCAACTATTCATGTAACTTTGAATTTATTTCAAAATAAAATTTAAAAAAATATAGCACTATGTCAACTTATCATCTGGTTTCTGCACCACAGCAACACCTTGATTGTCACTCATCATTTAGACCAAGAATGACACTTCTAACAAGGACTAATAGAACAAGAAATCCCACCATTAAGACAGCCATGAGCCAATCGTTGTGTCAGCTATAAACTGTGGACAGGACAGAGAAATCAAAGATGTCCAGACTTCTCTTACATCCGATGGGTTCATTGACAGAACATGGACAAGCCTCATGATGAGTTCTGCTAAGTGAGTCTGCAGGATGCTGAGTCACATGTCTATGATCCAATAGGAATTCCTTTGTTTTTAGAGAAGAAAGGCATGCCCAAGTTTGGCCAGTGTCACCTCAAAATACCTCTGCCAACCCACACCAAATTGGGATATGCCTTTGTGCATACCAGTATACCTTCCTAAAGGTAGAGTCAAAAGCTCACCATACTTCTGGGATTCAGGTGTTCCTCAGGGTTGCAGAATTATCCTCATATCCCTACTCCAACCTGCAAAGGCCACAGCACATCCAAAATCACCTGCACACTTTGGGTGCCCCTGACATTTTCAGACCACAGGGCAGTCATTATGCTAGGTTCCTGTTTCTTAGCAACCTGACACATTTTGTGATACAGGAGAGGGGCAGTGTAATATGCACATGCACAATCCAAGCACAGGCTAGGGTTCTAGGCAACTTTGGAAACTGTGCTGTCTCTGTCTCCTTCACTGGTTTGAATCCAAGAGATATTTCTTCCCTGAGTTTTGTTAACTTGGCAGTTCCTGCTGTATATTGCGCACACCTGGGTAAAGGGACACCTATTTGGAGGACTGGGAAAAATTCAGTTATGCATGTAGTGGTGTGTAGCTGATTCTGGAAAGAAGGCAGAACTAAAAAGCCACTATTTGAAAGTGGATATCAGGGTTGTGAAGTAATGTATCTGTAACTAGATGACAAGAGAGGGACAAAGTAAACATAAGTTTGTGGAGCAGTAAAATGTACCCTAGTCAAAATACCTGGACAGTATGAAGAGTACTCTTCATAATATAGGAAGTCTTTAAACAAATACCTTGAAGATGACCCATTAATGCAAACTTGTTCAATGGGGGAAACAAAGTAGTTATTTCAGATTATTGGCTTTTCTTCAACTTTGCTTTTCTTTATAAATTTGGTGGATTTTGATGCTTGTGTGTTTTTGTAGCTTATTGCTAATGTTTAAAATGCAATCAATTCATTGACAGAAACAAAATTTAAACTTCTCATTTAAAAAATATTATCCATAAGGGCATAATAGTTATTGGCCCATCTGAACTAAAATTTATAAACTCAATTTCATCAGGAAGAACCTCTGAAAACAAAACAGTTTGAGGAATATTCTTTTAAAGGATTGTTCAGAAGTTTTCTAAGTTATCCAGATGAAGGCAATAATAGAGATAGATTCAGATGAAAGAGAATAAATATAACTGAAAAGAAATGCAATGGTTTATATGAGACTGAACACTATTTTTGCTCTGTTCCTTTCTATGTTTCTAACATTAATATTACTCTTAAAGTTTTTCATGGTCTATAGGACATGAGTGGGTGTTTGCTGAGCTGGGGATCAGGGCCTTAGATGACTTAGATGGACTACAACTGGGTTAATTTAATGATTGTTATAACATTCCTGTGAGTACATAGGAGAATGTCTCCATTCTTAAGTGAAATATTACAGGAGAAATTAAAGAAACTGATAACTTGTTTACCGATTAATTTCCAATTACTAACAAAAACTGTTTTATATTGGGAATATGAAACAGTGTTAACATGATGAAGAAGACAATTAAATAAATGGACTTCACATTTCTTGGTTTCCCTCCTCATGAAGGCATGGTGTGAGATCATGGTGAGGTTACAATGAACTGCTTTCATGGGATTTTAGAAGGGTGTTCACAGTCACTGCCACTTGGGCATATTCCATTGGGTATCAGCAATTTTGGGAAAATAGAGATCTGGCATGTCTTCTTCCTTAGCAACTTCTTGCTTTCAGATCTGGAATGATGTATGGGCCACACCTCTGGTTAATAGCTGTCATGCCCAGCAACAGCTAGTAGGGGGAATTTGGGTGATCCTTGCCAGTTACATGTGGATCATTCTCACTGACAGAGCCAGGTTACACTGCATCCCATAACAGAGAATTTCCTCAGGGCATGGAATATTCCTGGAGTAAGAAACAAACTATAGACAGGGTGCACCATCATGCGTGCCCTTTGGGTGTCTCCATCCTGGACCACCATTGTCCCTCCAAGAAACTCAACTCAAAATATAGCAGCCTGTCCACATATCATGTGGTTTCTGCAAAACAGTACCACCTTGATTGTCACTCATCATTTAGACTGAGAATGACACTTCTAAGAAGCATCAATAGCACAAGAAATCCCACCATTAAAACAGCCATGAGTCAATCCTTGTGTGAACTATAAACAGTGGAAAGGACAGACACATCAAAGATGTCCAAATTTCTATGAATTCCAGTGGGTTCATTGAACAAGGGCAAGTCTCATGGTGAGTTCTGATAAGTGAGACTGAGATGCAGAGCTGCATGTTTATGATCCAATGGGAACTTCTGTGCTTTTAGAGAAGAAAGGCATGCCCAAGGTTTGCCAGGGTCACTTCATTACACTTCCACATATGCCACACCAAATTGGGATTTGCCCTTGGGCATACAGGTATAGCATCCTAAAGAGAGAGTCAAAATCTCTCCATCCTTCCAGGATTCAGGTGTTCCTCAGGGCTGCAGAATCATTCTCATATCCCTTCTCCAACCTCCAAAGGCCACAACACCTCCAAAATCACCTGCAAAATTTGGGAGCCCATTACATTTTCTGACCAATGAACAGCCAATAGGTTAGGAACCTGTTGCTTAGCTACCTGACACTCTTTGTGACACAAGAGAGGGGCAGTGTATTATGTGCTTGTGCATTCCAAGCCCCTGCTAGAGTTCTAGGCCACTTTGGAAACTGTGTTTTCTCTGTCTCCTCCACTGGTTTCAATCCAAGGGAGATTTCTTCCCTTAGTTTTGTTAACTTGGCATTTCCTGCTATATATTGGGCACACCTGGGTAAAGGGATACCTATTTGGAGGACTGGGAATTCAATTATGCATGTAGTGGTGTGTAGCTGATTCTGGAAAGAAGGCAAAGCTAAAAAACCACTATTTGAAAGTGGATATGAGGGTTGTGAAGTAGTGTATCTGTAACTAGATGACAAGAGAGAGACAAAGTATACATAAGTTTGTGGAGCAGTAAAAAGTAACCCAGTGAAAATACATGGAGAGTATGAAGAGTACTCTTCATAATATAGGAAATATTTAATCAAATGCCTTGAAGAAGACCTGTTAATGAAAACTTGTGCAATGGGGGAAGTGAAGTAGTTATTTCAGATTATTGGTTTTTCTTCATCTTTGCTTTTCTTTATTAAATTTGGTGGATTTTCATGCTTGTGTATTTTTCAGCCTATTGCTAATGTTTAAAATGAATTCAATTCATTGACAGAAACAAAATTTAAACCTGTCATTTAAAAAATAAGAACCATAAGGCCATAATAGCCAATCTGACCTAAAATTCATAAACTCAATTTCATCAGGAAGAACCTCTGAAAAAAAAAAACAATTTGAGGATTATTATTTGAAAGGATTGTTTAGCAGTTTTCTAAGTTATCCAGATGAAGGAAATAATAGAGATAGATTAAGATGAAAGACAATAAGCATACCTGAAAAAAAAACACAATGTTTTATATGAGACTGCACACTATTTTTGCTCTGTTCCTTTCTATATTTGTTATATTAATATTACTCTTAATGTTTTGCTTCATCTATAGGACATGTGTGGGTGTTTGCTGAGCTGGGGATCAGGGCCCTGGATTACATAGATGGACTAAAATCAGGTTAATTTAATGATTTTTGTAAGTTCCTATGAATACATAGGAGAATGTCTCCATTCTTCAGTGAACTATTACAAGAGTTATTAAAGAAACTGACAATTTGTTTACTGATAAATTTCCAATTATTAATGAAAAACTTTTTATATAAGGAAAATGAAACTGTTAACATGACAAAGAAAAAATTAAATAAATAGACTTCTCATTTCTTGGTTTCCATCCTCATGAAGACATGGTGTGAGATCATGGTGAGATTACAATGAACTGCTTTCATGGGATATGAGAAGGGTGTCCACAGTCACTGCCACTTGGGCATACTCCCTTGGGTACCAGAAATTTGGGGAAAGTAGAGATCCAGGATGTCTTCTTCCTTAGCAAATTTGTGCTTTCTGATCTGGAACAATATATGGGTCATAGCTCTGGTTAATGTCTGCCATGCCCAGCAACAGTTAATAGGGGGAATTTGAGTGATCTTTGCCAGTTACTTGTGGAACATTCTCACTGACAGAGCCAGGTTACATTGGTTCCCATAACAGAGAATTCCTCAGGGCACAGAATATTTCTGGAGTAAGAAACAAATTATATACAAGGGGCATGATGATGGCTGCCATTTGGGTGTCTCCATCCTAGACCACCATCGTACCTCCAAGAAACTCATCTCAAAATATAGTAGCCTGTCCACATATCATGTGTTTCCTGCACCACAGGACCACCTTGATTGTCACTCATCATTTAGACCAAGAATGACACTTCTAAGGAGCACTAATAGCACAAGAAATCCCACCATTAAGACAGCCATGAGCCAATCCTTGTGTGAGCTATAAACAGTGGACAGAACAGACACATCAAAGATGTCCAAATTTCTCTGAATTCCAGTAGGTTCATTGACTGAACAAGGGCAAGCCTCATGGTGAGTTCTGCTAAGTGAGACTGTGGTTTGCACAGCTGCATGTTTATGAGCCAATGGGAATTTCTGTGCTTTTAGAGAAGAAAGGCATGCCCAAGCTTTGCCAGGGTCACTTCACTCCACTTCAGCATACCCCACACCAAAACAGGATTTGCACTAAAGGGAGAGTCAAAATCTCACCCTCCCTCCAGGATTCAGGTGTTCCTCAGGGCAGCAGAATTGTCCTCATATCCCTTCTCCAACCTGCAAAGGCCACAACACCTCCAAAATCACCTGCACACTTTGGAAGCCCCTTACATTTTCAGACCACTGAGCAGCCAAATGGCTAGAAACATCTTGCCTAGCAACCTGAAACTCTTTGTTACACAGGAGAGGGGCAGCATAATTTGTGCATGCACATTCCAAGCTCTCACTAGAATTCCAAAACTCTTTGGAAACTGTGCTGTCTCTGCCCCTCCAATGGTTCAAATCCAATGAGATTTCTTCCCTGAGTTTTGATCACTTGTCATACCCTGCTGTACACTGGGCACACATGCTTAAATGGACAACTGTTTGGAGAACTGAGAAAAATTCAGTTACCCATGTAGTGGTGTGTAGCTGATTCTGCAATGAAAACACAGCTAAAAAGCCTCTACTGGAAAGTGGATATGAGGGTTGTGATGTAGTGTAACTGTAACTAGATGACAAAAGTGGGAAAAAGGAATCATCAGTGTGTGCAGCAGCAGTAGGTACCCCAATGAAAATACATGGACAGTATGAAGAGTTTTCTTTATGATATATGAAATCTTTAAACAAAAGCCTTGAAAATTACCCATCAATTTAAACTTGTTCAATGGGGGAAGCAAAGTAGTTATTTCAGATTATTTGTTTTTTTAACTTCACTTTTCTTTATAAAAACATGTTGGATTTTGATGGTTGTGTGTTTTTATAGCTTATCGCTGATGTTTAAAATGAATTCAATTCATTGAAAGAAAAAAATTTAAAATTCTCATTTAAAAAATAACCATAAGGGGCATAATAATTATCTGCCCATCTGACCTAAAATACATAAACCAATTTCATCAAGAAGAATGTCTGAAAAAAAAAAACAGGTTGAGGAAAGTTCTTTTAAAAGGTGGATCAGCAGTTTTCTAATTTATCCAGATGAAGGAAATAATAGAGGCAGATTCAGATGAAAGAGAAAAAATATACCTGAAAATAAATGCAATGTTTGATATGAGACTGGACACTATTTTTGTTTTGTTCCTTTCTATATTTCTAACATTTGTATTACTATTAACGTTATGCTTGGTCTCTAGGACATGAGTGGGTTTTTGTTGAGCTGGGGATCAGGCACCTAGATGACATAGATGTACTATAATCTGGTTAATTTAATTATTGTGGTAACATTCCTGTGAATATGTAGGAGAATGTCTCTGTTCTTAATTGAAATATTAGAAGAGTAGTTAAAGAAACTGACAAATTATTTACTGATAGATTTCCAATAATTAAAGAAAACCTTTCTATATTAGGAATATAAAACAATGTTAACAAGATGAAGTAAATTAAATAAATAGACTTCACATTTGTTGGTTTCCCTCCTCATGAAGGCCCAGGGTGAGATCATGTTGAGATTACACTGACCTGCTTTCATGGGATATGAGAAGGGTGGGCAGAGTAAGTGCCACTTGTGCATATACCTTGAGTATCATCAAATTTGGGAATGTAGACAGTGGGGACATCTTCCTTAGCTAAATCTTGTTTTCTGATCTGGAACAATATATGTGCCACATCTCTGCATCACATCTGCCATGCCCAGCAACAGGTAATAGGGGGACTTGGGGTGATCCTTGGCAGTTACTTGTGAATAATTCTCTCTGAAAAGACCAGATTATGTTGGCTCCCATAACAGCAAATTCCCTCATGGCACTGAATATTCCTGGAGTAAGGAACAAACTATATTCAGTGTTCACCATCATGCCTGCCCTTTGGGGGTCTCCATCCTTGTCCACCATCCTGCCTCCAATATACTCAACTCAAAATATAGCCACCTGTCCACATATCATGTGGTTTCTTCACCACAGGACCACCATGATTGTCTCTCACCATTTAGACTGAGAATGACACTTCTAACAAGCACTAATAGAGCAAGAAATCCCACCCTTGGGACAGCCATGAATCAATCCTTGTGTCAGCTATAAACCGTGGACAGGACCAACACATAAATGTCCAAATTTCTCTGAATTCCATTGGGTTCACTGACTGAACATGGACAATCCTCATGGTGTGTTCTGCTAAGTGAGATTGTGGGATACTGAGCTACATGTCTATTATCCAAAGGCAATTTCTGTGCGTTTAGAGAAGAAAGGCAGACCCAAGCTTGCCCAGGGTCACTACACTACTTCTCCACCTACACCAAACCAAATTGGGGTTTCCCCTTGGGCATAGCAGCATAGCATTCTAAAGGGAGGGTCAAAAGCTCACCATCCTTCCAGTGTTCATGTGTTCCTCAGGGCTGTGGAATCATCATCATATCCCTGCTTCAACCTGCAAAGGCCACAACACTTCCAAAATCACCTGCACACTTTGGGAGCCCTTTACATTTTCAGACCACAAGGCAGCACTTCGGCTAGGGTCCTGTTGCTTAGCAACATGATGTACTTTGAGACACAGGAGTGCGGCAGTGTAATTTGGGCATGTGCATTCCAAGCACCCACTGCAATGCTAAGCTGCTTTTGAAACTGTGCTGTCTCAGTCTCCTCCACAGGTTTGAGCCCAAGTGAGATTTCTTCCCTGAGTTTTGTTTATTTGGCTTTTCATGCTGTAAATTGGGCACATCTTGGTAAAGGGACTCCTATTTGGAGTACTGGGAAAAATTCAGTTTCCCATGTAGTGGTGTGTAGCTGATTCTGCAAAGAAGGAACAGATGAAATTCTCTATTTGAAAGTGGTTATGAGGGTTGTGAAGTAGTGTAACTGTAATTAGATGACAAGAGAGGGATAAAGGAAACATAAGTGTGTGCAGCAGTAAAAGGTACCCCAATGAAAATACATGGACTTTATGAAGAGTACTCCTTAAAATATAAGAAATCTTTAAACAAATGCCTTGAAGATGACCCATTAATGCAAACTTGTTCAATGGGGGAAGAAAAGTAATTTCAGATTATTCACTTTTCTTCAACTTTGCTTCTCTTTATTAAAATGTGTTGGATTTTGATACTTGTGTGTTTTTGTAGTTTATTGCTAATGTTTAAAATGAATTCAATTCATTTAAAGAAACAAAATTTAAACATATCATTTCAGAAATGTTAACCATAAGGGCATAATAACTATGTGCCCTACTGACCTAAAATACATAAACTCAATTTCATCAGGAGGAACCTCTGAAAAAAAAACAATTTTTGGAATGTTCTTTTACAGGATGGTTCAGCAGCTTTCTAATTAATCCATATGAAGGAAATAATAGAGATAGACTCAGATGAAAGAGAATTAATAGACCTGAAAAATAATGCAATGTTTGACATGAGACTGGACACTATATTTGGTTTGTTCCTTTCTATATTTCTAATATTAATATTATGATTAATGTTTTCCTGTGTCTATAGGATATCAGTTGGTATTTGTTGAGATGCAATCAGGCCCCTAGATGACATAGATGGACTACAACCAGGTTAATTCAATGATTGTTGTAACTTTCCAGTGAATATGTAAGAGAATGTCTCTGCTCTTAAGTGACTTATTTCAAGAGTGATTAAAGAAACTGACAATTTGTTTATTGTTAAATTTCCAATTATTAAAGAAAACGCTTTTGTATAAGGAATATGAAACAATGTTAACATGATGTAGAAGTAAATTATATAAATGGACTTCACATTTGCTGGTTTCCCTCCACGTGGAGGCACAGGATGAGATCATGGCGAGATTACACTGACCTGATTTCATGGGATATGAGAAGGGTTGTCACAGTCAGTGCCAATTGGGCATACTCCATTGGGTATCAGGAAATTTGGGAATGTAGAAATCTGGGATGTCTTCTTCCTTAGCAAAATCTGGCTTTCTGATTTGGAACAATATATGGGCCTCTTCTCTGGTTAATGACTGCCATTCTGAGCAACAGGTAATATGGGGACTTGGGGTAATCCTGCCAGTTACTTGTGATTCACTCTCACTGACAGAGCCAGTTAATGTTGGCTCCCATAAAAGACAAATCCCTGAGGGCACTGAATATTCCTGGAGTAAGAAACAAAATATACTCAGTGTGCACCAGCATGCCTGCCATTTGGGTTTCTCCATCCTGGTCCACCATTGTTCCTCCAAGAAACTCAACTCAGAATATAGCAGCCTGTCCACATATCATGTGGTTTCTGCACCACAGGACCACCTTGATTGTCACTCATCATTTCAAAGGAGAAGGACACTTCTATCAAGCACAAATTGAGCAAGAAATCCCACAATCAAGACATCCATGATCCAATCCTTGTGTTAGCTATAAATGGTGGACAAGACAGACACATCAAAGATGGACAAATTTCTCTGACTTCCAGTGGGTTCATTGACTGAACATGGCATTCCTCATGGTGAGTTCTGCTAAGCGGGTTTGCAGGTTGCTGAGTTGCATGGCTGTGATGCAATCAGAATTTCTGTGCTTTTAGAAAAGAAAGGCATGCCCAAGCTTGGCCAGGGTCAATTTACTAAACCTCTGACTATCCCACACCAAATTGGGATTTTCCTTGTTCATAGCAGTATAGCATCCTAAAGGAAGAGTCAAAAGCTCACCATACTTCTGGGATTCAGGTGTTCCTCAGGTCTGCAGTATTATCTTCATATCTCTTCTCCAAACTGAAAAGGCCACAACACCTCCAAAACACCTGCACTCTTTGGAAGCCCCTTACATTTTCAGACCACAGGCAGACATTATGCCAGTGTCCTATTGCTTAGCAACCTGACGCTCTGTGACACAGGAGAGGGGCAGCATAATTTGTGCATTGCATTCCAAGCACCTGCTAGAATTCTAAGCTACTTTGGAAACAGTGCTGTCTCTGTCTTCTCCATTGTTCAAACCCAAGTGAGATTTCTTCCCTGTTTTGTTAACTTGGTATTTGCTGCTGTATACAGTGCACACCTGGGTAAAGGACACCTATCTGGAGTACTGGGAAATATTCAGTTACCCATGTAGTGTTCTGTAGATGATTCTGCAAGGAAGACACAGCTAAAAAGTCTCTATTTGAAAGTGGATATGATGGTTGTGTAGTAGCATAACTAACCAGATGGCAAGAGAGGGAAAAAGGAAACATAAATATTATTACTGTCAGGGAGGTGGTTACATCTATCATTTTGTCTTTTGGATTTTATGTCATATTTTGGTTTTTCTCTCTCTCTCCTTTTACACTTCCTGATAGTTTTCCTTGCTACATTCTTTCCCAACACTTTTTCTCTTGTCTTTTCCTATGAATCTGGTGCATTCTATTTAGAATTTCTTGTAAAGCAAGACTCTTGTTCACAAACTCCCTCCTGGCCTGTTTGTCTCAAAATATTCTAAACTCTCCCTCATTTTTGAAGCAGTTTTGCCTGATATAGATTTCTTAGCTGGTGCTTTTTCTCTTTCAGTATCTTAAATATATCATACCACTGCCTTCTTGCCTCTATGGATTCTGCAGAGAAATTCATATATATTGTTGAGTTTCTCTTATATATGATTGATTGCTTTTCTCTTGCTGCATTCAGAATTCTCTCTTTATCTTTGTCATTGGACAATCTGATCAGTATGTGTCTTGCAGTAGATCTATTCATATCTATTCTCTTTATGGTATGTTGCACTTTTTGAATCTTTATTTTCAGTCTTTGAAAGAGCTGGGAAATTTTCATTCCATTATTCTTTTGGGCCTTTTCCCTTCTCTTCTCCTTCTAGGATACCCATAGCATGTATATTTATGTGCTAATCTGCTTCATGATGTCATTCACTTTTCTGAAACACTGCTTCTATTTTTCCATAATTTCCCCTATCTGTTCTTTAGTGTGTATGATTTAAGATGTCCTGTTTTCTAGTTTACTTATCCTTTCTTCTGCTTCTTCAAATTTTCTGTTTTATGTCTCCATTTTGTTTTTCATATCTTCTATTAGGACTTTCATTCCCATAAATTTCTTCTATTTTTTCCTCCAAGCTTACAAGTTCTTCTTTATGGTCACCTCAGTGTCTTCTTTATATCCTTGATCCCTTTGCCACATTTTCCTTCAGCACATTGATTTGATGTAAAATATTTGTTTAAACATCTTTAATTAGTTGTTTCATCTTCTGCATCTCAGATGAAGTATAAGTTTATTCTTTGACTGGACTATATCTTTGTGCTTCCTAGTATGTCTTATGATTTTTTGCCATCTAGGTATCTGATTTTCTTGTTTAGTTTATTTTGGAGCTAGTTTTCACTCTTTTACCTAGTGTTTTCTTGTTTCTTCATTTTTTTCTCTCTATTCTTTGGTGTTCATTTCAAATTATTCTATCCCTAACCAGAGATGACCTTTTTATTGTATTGTTTTGTCTTTCAATTTCATTTTCTTTATCCTATTATTATGTTAACTTTGGCATAATGAATATATTCATTGGCTGACTGTGGTGATGAATGTACAACTATATGTTGATAACATGAACAATTGATTGTTCACTGTGGATGATTTTATGGTACATGAATATATCTCTAAAACTTACAGGGGAAAAGTAAACACAGGTATAGAGGTGCTGGAGAAAATGTGAAGAGAGTGATGTACCTATTTATTGCTGGTGAAGAAAAAGAATGGTACAGTCTATCTGGAGGGTAGTGTGGTGGTTCCACAAGAAGCTAAGAATGAGTTTTCCATAAAGGTCTGCAACATAATCATTGAGTATATACTTGAATGAACTGAGAGCAGGTACATAAATAGACACTTGCACACTGGTGTTGATTGCATCTTTATTCATGATTTGAAATGGATGGAATAAGCCTTAACTTATATCAACTGATGAACAAAATTGTTAACTCTGGGGTATGCATACAATGGAATACTGAGCTGCTGCAAGTAGGAATGAAATTGTGAGTCATTGTGTAAAGGGTTCTGTGAGTTTATGTGCTGAGGAGCAGGGGTGCTGCAGAGCATATCCCCGTGGCCTCATCCAAATGTTAATATATAATATCTAAATAATAGAGGTCCATGGAAACATGTACATAAAACTTAATGTTCCATATCCCAAAGAGCAAAGCATCCTAAACAACATCAATAATGTCATGAGGGAGACTTGCCATGGAGACGTGAAGTCTGTCCAGCTTAAACTTCATGGTAATACTCTTAATTATGACAAATGTATTTTGGGGTTTAAAAGGGAAAGCCCCACTTGGATCCCATGAAGCCTTCATCTGCAATGTGGAATGTACTTTGTGTGATGGATGAATTCCCTTTCAGGGCTCCAGGGACTGCCATAGGGTGAAAGGTTTCCAAACATGTTGCTTTGTAAACCCATGGATGCTGCTGCCTGACTGGTGACATATTCTTATTCTTTCTATTTTGTTCTACTTCTGTAATGTTTGAGCTAGTCATTTAATTCTAATCATTTAATTTCTTTAATATTTTCTTAATTTTATTAATTCCAATGAAATTAGTGTTTGAATTCTGAAGTAGAGTGAAAACATCTATTTCTTTCTTTTGAATCCTATGTTATCAATTAAGCAAAATGGGCATGCAACTAGGTAGATAGATCTTGAGGATAACATTTTGAGTGAAATAAGCCATAATTGAAAAGACAAACATTATAATGCCTCACTAATATGGACTAACTATAATGTGCAAACTCTGAGAATTGAATATTAGAGCACAGTTTATCAGGGGAAGGCTTGTTTCAAGGGTTCCTACATTGTATGCTCTTACTGCAGTCACATCTATTCTTGAGTTGTAACAGTTATCTCTATAGTCTGTTCTGTCCCTAGAACTTTAAGAATTTCTGTGACACCTTGGAATAAAAGCTAAGGTTTGGCAGCTATGAATGTCAATATTATGCCATACAGCAGCTGTTGAAAATGCTGAAAAAGAGGTCAGAATTCAGTTAGAGAAATGAATGAAGCATATCTGGTCAGGACTAAGGCAAGTCAGACCACAGGGTAAAGGACATATTGACTGGCTTTAAAATTCCAAACTTTGTTTGAGACCAAAGGAAAAAAGGTATATTTTGTGCAAAATCTATATTTTCTGTAGCACACTAGATAATATGTATAGTGTGTTTACTCAAACACCATAATTACATGGAACTTTGAATAGGGAGTGAGATCTAGTTGGTTTGAACAGGTTAATGTGAACCCCTGATAAATCCCAAAGTAATTTGTGGAGTGAATAATCGGTGGACATTTGCAAAGCCCCTCTGTGGGATGGGGCCAAATTCAGCAGTGTTAAACTTCCCCTACAGGGGAATTACTGATATTCTCACAAGCATTGGGGACTGCCAAACTAGAAGCCTGAGCCCTTGATTGTGGGGCTTGCCATTGTGAAGCTTATTACTGCAAAGGAGAAGCTAAGCCTACTTATAACTGGTTCTAAGTGTCACCACCAAAGAACTACTTTGATTGCTCCAATGTGGTCTCTCTCCAAGCCAAATCATCAGATAATGTCACTGCCCTCCCCACTATGTAAGATACATCTCCAAGGGGTGTACATATCCCCAGCAATGTGGGACATGGCTCCTGGAGATGAACCTGGACCCAGCATTGTAGGACTGAGAAAAATTTCTTGACCAAATGTGGGAAGAGGAATGAAACAAAGTAAAGTTTCAGTGGCTGAGGGATTTCAACTGGTGTTGAGCAGTCATTCTGAAAGTTATTCTTATGCATTATATAGGTACCCCTTTTAGTTTTTAGTGTACTGGAATAGATGAATGAAATACCTGAAGTGATCAGTCTACAACCCAGTAGCCTTGATTCTTGAAGATGATTGTGTAACTATATATCTTGAATGTTATGACTGTGGCACTGTGGAAACCTTGTGGCTCACACACCCTTATTACAGTGTATGGCCACATGATTACAAAAATGGGTACAATAATTAAGTGAATATTACAAGGGTTGGGAGGATGGGAGGAGGTTGTCTAGTTTGTTGTCTTTTTTATTGTATTTTATTCTTATTTAAATTTTTTCTGGAGTAAAGATAACATTCAAAATTGATTGCGGGAGGTCAGGCAAGATGGTGGATTGGTGAGGTGTAAGTTTTAGTTACTCCTCCAGTGAAGTTGGTAGAAAGCCAGAAACTGCATGGACTCAACACTGCAGAGCAATCTGACTTTGGACATACTTCATACGACACTCATGAAAACGTGGAACTGCTGAGATCAGTGAAATATGTAAGTTTTTGTGGCCAGGGGACCCGTGCCCCTCCCAGCCAGGCTCAGTCCCATGGGAGGAGGGGCTGTCAGTGCTGGGAAGGAGAAGGGAGAACTGCAGCAGCAGCTCTTATCAGAAAATCATTCTATGGATCCAAACTCCAAACATAGATGGACTGAGACCAGACACCAGAGAATCTGAGAGCAGCCAGCCCAGCACAGAGGAGACAGGCATAGCAAAAAAACAGCAAGACAAACTCAAAAATAAAAGCAGATGCTTTTTGGAGTTCTGGTGAACATAGAAAGGGGAAGGGCAGAGCTCAGGCCCTGCAGGCTCATTTGAAAACCCAAAGAAAAACTGATCTCTCTGCCCCCCTGGATCTTTCCTTAATAGCCCTAATTGCTTTGTCTCTTAGCATTGCAATAACACATTAGATCTGCCAAGAGGGCCCTTTTCTTTTTCTTTTTTTTTTTTATCTTTTTTTCATTTTCTAAAACAATTACTCTAAGAAGCCCAGTACAGAAAGCCTCAAAGATTGCAATTTGGGCAGGTCAAGAAAAGAGCAGAACTGAGAGCTCTGAGACAAAAGGCAATAATCCAGTGGCTAAGAAAATTCACTAAACACCACAACTTCCCAAGAAAAGAGGGACATGCTCTCACAGCCATCATCCTGGTGCACAGGAAAAACTCCTACCCATCACTGACCCCATAGCCCAGAGCTGCCCCAGACAACCCAGTGTGATGGAAGTGCTTCAAATAACATGCATTCACCACAAAATTTGGCGTGGACATTAGCCTTCCCTGCACCCTCAGCTGGTTGTCCCAGACTTGAGAAGGTGGAGCAGTGGGAATCAACAAGCCCCATTCAGACATCATTTCAGCAGACTGGGAGCCTCCCTACACAGACCAGCAGCCCAGAACCACCCTGGGGGTACAGCACTCACCTGTGACATAGCGCAGTCATCCCTCAACAGAGGACCAGGGGGTGCAAGGCCTGGAAGAGGGACCCACAAACAAGTCTCAGGGGCCACATGCCAATACCAAGGACTTGTGGGTCAGTGGCAGAGACAAACTGTGGCAGGACTGAACTGAAGGATTAGACTACTGCAGCAGCTTTAAAACTCCAGAAACAACAGGGAGATTTGGTTGTTAGAGCTGCCCTCCTCCCTGACTGCACAGACACATGCCCCTTATACAGGGGGGGGCAACACCAACTACACACGTAAGCTTGATACACCAACTGGACCCCAGAAGACTTACTCCCCCACTCACCACAGAGGAAAAGCAGGGGAGAACTGGCTTGAGGGGAACAGGTGGCTCACAGACACCACTTGCTGGTTAGTCACAGAAAGTGTACTCCATGAAGCTGTAGGTCTGTTAAATTAGAGACAAAGATTTCAATTGGTTTACAAATCCTAAAAGAACCCTACCAAGTTAAGCAAATGCCAAGAGGCCAAAAACAACAGAAAATTTTAAAGCATATGAGAAAACCAGACGATATGGATAACCCAAGCCCAAGCACTCAAATAAAAAGATCTGAAGAAATACAGTACTTAGAGCAACTAATTAAAGAACTATAGATGAATGATGAGACCATGGCACAGGATATAAAGGACATCAAGAAGAGCATGGAACAGGATGTAAAGGACATCAAGAAGACCCTAGAAGAGGATAAAGAAGACATTGCAGGACTAAATAAAAAAAATAGATGATCTTATGGAAATTAAAGAAACTGTTGACCAAATTAAAAAGATTCTGGATACTCATAGTACAAGAGTAGAGGAAGTTGAATCAGTGACCTGAAAGGTGACAGAATGGAAAATGAAAGCACAAAAGAAAGAATGGGGAAAAAAATCAAAAAAATCAAAATGAACCTCAGGTATTTGATAGATAATATAAAACATTCAAATATAGGACTCATTGGTGTTCCAGAAGGAGAAGAAAAGGGTAAAGGTCCAGGAAGAGTATTCAAAGAAATTGTTGGGGAAAACTTCCCAAATCTTCTAAACACCATAAATACACAAATCATAAATGCCCAGTGAACTCCAAATAGAATAAATCCAAATAAACACACTCTGAGACATATTCTGATCACACTGTCAAACATGGAAGATAAGGAGCAAGTTCTGAAAGCAGGAAGAGAAAAGCAATTCACTGCATACAAAGGGAACAGCATAAGACTAAGTAGTGACTACTCAGCAGCCACCATGGATGCGAGAAGGCAGTGGCACAACACATTTAAAATTCTGAATGAGAAAAATTTCCAACCAAGAGAACTTTATCCAGCAAAGCTCTCCTTCAAATTTGAGGGAGAGCTTAAATTTTTCACAGACAAACAAATGCTGAGAGAATTTGCTAACAAGAGGCCTGCCCTAATGGAGATACTAAATGGAGCCCTACAGAGAAACAAAGAAAGAAGAGAGAGACATGGAGAAAGGTTCATTACTAAAGAGATTCAGTATGGGTACATTAAAGGATAATAATAGAGAGAGGGAAAAATATATATGACAAACATAAACCAAAGGATAAGATGGTTGATTCAAGAAATGCCTTCATGGTTATAATGTTGAATGTAAATGGATTAAACTCACAAATTAAAAGGTATAGTTTTGCAGAATGGATAAAAAAAATGAACCATCAATATGTTGCATACAAGAGACTCATCTTAGACACAGGGACACAAAGAAATTGAAAGTGAAAGGATGGAAAAAATATTTCATGTCAGCTACAGCCAAAAGAAAGCAGGTGTAGCAATAGTAATCTCAGATAAAATATACTTTAAATGCAGGGATGTTTTGAGAGACAAAGAAGGTTACTACATACTAATAAAAGGGGCAACTCAACAAGAAGAAATAACAATCATAAATGTTTATGCACCCAATCAAGGTGCCACAAAATACATGAGAGAAACACTGGCAAAACTAAAGGAAGCAGTTGATGTTTCCACAATAATTGTGGGAGACTTCAACATATCACTCTCTCTTATAGATAGATCAACCAGACAGAAGACCAATAAGGAAATTGAAAACCTAAACAATCTGATGAATAGAATATAACAGACATATATAAAACATTACATCCCAAATTACCAGGATACACATACTTCTCTAGTGCTCATGGGACTTTCTCCAGAATAGATCATATGCTGGGGCATAAAACAAGGTTCAATAAATTTAAAAAGATTGAAATTATTCAAAGCACATTCTCTGACTACAATGGAATACAATTAGAAGTCAATAACCATCAGAGACTTAGAAAATTCACAAATACCTGGAGGTTAAACAACACACTCCTGAACAATCAGTGGGTTAAAGAAGAAATAGCAAGAGAAATTGCTAAATATAGAGCCATGAATGAAAATGAGAACACAACATACCAAAACTGATAGGATGCAACAAAACCTGTACTGAGGGGGAAATTTATAGCACTAAATGCATATATTAAAAAGGAAGAAAGAGCCAAAATCAAAGAACTAATGGATCAACTGAAGAAGCTAGAAAATGAACATCAAACCAATCCTAAACCAAGTAGAAGAAAAGAAATAACAAGCATTGAAGAAGAAAAAAAATGATATAGAGAACAAAAAAAAACAATAGAGAGGATAAATAACACCAAAAGTTGGTGCTCTGAGAAGATCAACAAGATTGACAAGCCCCTAGCTAGACAGACAAAATCAAAAAGAGAGAAGACCCATATCAACAAAATAATGAATGAAAAAG